>CABFOW010005063.1:0-18772 GCA_902141385.1 Timema californicum
GGGGAGGGGGAAAACCAACAGCCAATCATAGAGCAGGAGGCGTGGTCACGTGACCAAATCCAGCCAATCAGAGCTCTGTGATATCAAGCCCCACCAACTACTACCGTGTACAAAATATACGAGGCAAGGTGAATCAAGTTTGCATATCACTAAGGTAATGTAATATTTATTGAACTCAAGAGCAAATCTAACAATTACATAACATAAGAATGTTTACAGAATTCCATCATGGTACATATATATTTGTCGGAGGACACCGCCCTCTTAAGAATATAGCTTAGAAACAATTACAATATATAGCGTATGAACACAAAACAGGAGTTATGCAAAGTTTAATAAGAGCACGTGGCTACTAAACATAGGCCCGTAACTCCTTAAATAAGTACACTAGCCCATTCTAAAATGAATGGCTAACAAAACAATTACTATAGCCATTATGAATTGAAATAAAAATGGTGGCCCAATGTAGGACAGTAACTAATCATCAAAGTACAACAATCATTAAAAGAACTAAACACTCAACTATAGTAAGAGCGAACAGCAATATATAATTAATGAATTCTAATTTAAGGAGATACCGTACCGTGGTGACCAATAATTGAACTTTCAATGATAATTTGAACTCGGGTCAAGAGCTACGAGTTACAGGTTAATAACTCCAGTTTTAGGGAGCTACGAGTTACAGGTTAATAACTCCAGTTTTAGGGAGCTACGAGTTACAGGTTAATAACTCCAGTTTTAGGGAGCTACGAGTTACAGGTTAATAACTCCAGTTTTAGGGAGCTACGAGAGTTAACTCCGCAACCGGGAATAGTAGGATTTCAAGCTATAAAAGTTTAAATATAGGAGCTGTTCACAAATACGATTGCCCCTTTCTTTTTTTGTAGCGACAATAGGCTCATACAAAGAAACACCAGACTACAGGGTTTGTTAATGAAAACATGATACATTTAAGCCTGGCCTGCACCTTAAAGATGCCAAACACAATAAATAGGAAAAACAACACGAGTCATTACACTGATACTAATATCCACGAGTTGCAACCCTCGTGGGAAAAAAACAAGTTTCTTAAGAAGAATACTTAGACCTAACTAGGTCTATTACACCCTCCACCGATCCTATAGGTAAGGCCCCTAAAACTATAGGATAGGAAGGATGTAACGTACATTTGTAAATGACAACAGGTAAAAGAGCAGTGTTTTAAATGAAGAATACTTTAATTTGCTCAAAGCAGAAAACAAACAATGGAAAGTGTTGGCCTTAATTCGAAAACTTCCAATAGCTACTACTATAAAAGAAAACATTGCATCATACGCTGTACCTTCACAGTAACAGGACTTAAGGTCTATCATAAATGGTTACACAAAAATGGGTATAAATATAAATAGGCCGATTGCTGCCCATGAATAAGAGTATCTGATTTACTGCACAGGAATACTCTGTGACATCTCGTGTCCTAATTGCTTCAATTCAAAGTTTACATTAGTCACAAGGATAGTTCATGCATGTAAGCCATGAAGTAGAGAATCAAACGCAAGAAGTTGCGTCGCCACATAACAGTTTACTTTAACTAAAAGATGTTACGCCAAATGGTTATAGACCAATAAGATAATAACAAACAATGACATTCTAGATATTTCCATATAATCTATATGTTTTCTCTAACACCCCGGACAGTTATATGATACGTAACTTCTCCATTACGCTGCCTGGGTTATGGCTATTTACAATTAAGAGAAAACAGGTCTATCTCACAAGACGCTAATACAAAAGTTAGTTATACATATTAAATTGACATATACTGAACGAAATATCTCCATTGCGTTAATTCAAAGATTTAATTATTTACATTATAACAATGATCTACATGACCCCAAAACAAAGTTATCTATATAAAATAAAAATATATATAATGTCAGACGCGATTTCTCCATGTCGTTGACTCAAACATTTAACAATTTACTCCATTGGTCCCTCATCCATGACCCCAATAAAATAGTCTGTTTTACAAACATAAATTAATTTATATCAAACGTAATGTTTTCTCCGATCCCTCCTCCATGACCTCGATATATCGTCTGCTCTATCCCAAAAGTTCTTTCATAATGCTCTATTTAATACAATTTACATTCACCTATATATTGAGTCTAGAAAACAAGAAAAAGGGGGGGGAGGAGGTTTACACATACTAGTCAATCACGCAGTAACAAATCATTACGTCATCATGGTGTAGTTTCACAAGTCTTCCTGGTCGCTGATTGGATGTCTATCGTCGCAATGCACTTGTTTATGATAATTCATACTCCAACTCGTTGACCGACGTAGGAGACATCCGATGTCCGGCGAGGGTTTCCTTATCCCTCCGCCAGGGGGAAATACAGGGATTGTTGATTTGGCACCTGGACTCTTAGAAAACATCGCCCAGTGTTAACATTATTCTCGGGCCGGGTAGATCGTCGAATACGGACTTCTCAAGTCGTTGTTGCCCCACGCTTCTACATTGGCGGTTTTGACTTGGTAGTGTCGTAGCGAGGCCGGCTTGAAGATCAGAAGGTACGTGAGGAACAGTTTATTAAGTAGACAGTTGATAATGGATATTTAAGAACGCTAATTTGATGTATGATTGTTGGGGCTACATTGGGCTACAATAGTGAAGATTACTATTGTAGGATACGCCAAGGTTGTTTTTTTTGGAGCGGGTAGTATGCTTTAAGCGATTGAACGTGTAATATCAGGTTGGGTGGGGTAGTAATTGTACAATACGAAGATTGTATTGTTACAGGTAGTTTATTTGAGCTAAAAATCCCCTAAAACCCATTCGGAAATTTAGTATCTTTGCGCATTGAAATTTTGGTATAATATTTTGGGGTGACTAACTTCCCTACCAGGGTACATGGGTCAGAAGGACACCGCGCACTTTCTGGCATGATGGCCATCATATCCAACCATTACAATAGTACTGAAATTAATACCTAAACAAAACGTCACTCCACGATAGGTCTGCTATAGCTCTAAATAAATCTTATTAACACTAATGATTATTAGATAACAGATATTACATTAGTAGATTCAAAAGTGTGCGGCAAGCTGGCTTCCACCATCTTCTGAGTCGGAGAGTTATGCCAACACCAATGAAGTCTGGATGTCGGTGGCCGAGCGAATAATAGAATAATAGTTGCACATGGCCGGGGGTAGCTAGCATATATCCGGTAAGGAGAAGGAAGGGAAGGGGGTGACGCCCAGAAAGGGTCAGTCTTTCGAGGACAACCATGCCACAGGTAGGAGAAAGCGCTTGTTCACACCAGTGGTCGAGAGGCCTCATAGCTAACAGTGTAGAGAGGTTCGATCCGAGTCAAACGCAATGTTTGGTGACGTGGGCTCAGATGGCTTGTCTTCAGTCAACAGGGAGAGCATTCCATACATATCTGGTACGTCAACAAGCAGATTCACGTGGTTTTAATAACGCGTGTTAGTTTTCAAAGCGGTTTGTCTATCAGATTTAAGTATGTAAGACAGAAACGCAACTATCCCGTCACATTCATAGTCCGGATTTCGTACTGAACCCCACTAAGTCCCTGCTCGAGTCTTTCAATCGTCACTGCTACTTTAACTAAGGCTTCCGTAAGGTTTTTATTCAAAACGCCAATTTGCTTGGTTTGCTTCTGTTGGCTACATTCCGTAAACTATCGATTTTGTCGAACATGGACATTATATAAGCGTGGTAGCCAGTACCTTCCGGAAATTTCTCCCACGCCCCATAACCCCAGCTGGTTCATTTGTCACGTAGCTCCCCACGCCATTAGCTACGTCCTTCAGCGCTATGGTGCCCCCTTCTTGTTCTATCGCATCATCTATATCTAATATATTTCCCCCCTTTTGGTTTGCCTAGTAACTCAGCCTGTCTGATTAATATTATCCGTATTAATTATTTCCAAGGAAATTACAATCTGTTCCCTCTCATGGACTGAATCAAACCCGTAACCCTGAGTTTGACAATTCATATTTAATTAAATTAGCTTGATCTGCTTTATGGTTCTAAGTCCTGAAAAGAATTGTCCTTAAAGTGTTAAGCTCACTCACCAAATGATAGATTTATTATCGTCCTTCTCTTGCGTTGACTGTCCATCTGTAGTCGATCTGGTCGATAGATCAGTAGCATGGTCATCTGTAGATCAGTGGATCGGTCCTCCATACATCGGTGGCACGGTCATCCCTATATCGGTCACTCAATCATCCTTCGCTGTTGTCCTGTGTGTTCCAGTTGGTCACTCCATCACCGACTCGCAGATCGTTAGCATAAATGGTCCTGTATATTCCCAATATCAATATCTTAACTCAATCATAAAGGACAAATTTATAGGTTATGTAATTTCACTACTAATAATTATCACCTTTGGTCATACATTTTAACAATTAGACCTTAGGTAATTACTCAAGTGGCTAACGTGAGGTGCGTTAAATATTTGATTAAACATTACTCCCGAGAGTTTAGACGAGACCTCACCTGACTCACGCGTGTTAAAAACAAGATTCACGAGTTCTTCTTCACCAGATAAGATTAAAATTTTGAAATTAGCCGGGAAAACACTCCCGTTGGTACACATGGTCAAAGATTGTTCAAATGACTGTTCTCTTTTACCGCTGGCTCTGGTACCCTGTGTGGTCCAAGCCAAGCGAAACAAACAACACCCCTTTAAAGATTTTCTGGCACTATTGTTTTGGGCCGCAGACTTTGACACTAAGGCTGTTTTTCCTTACTACCCAGCTAGTAGGTTATTGACCTTTCTAAAAAATCATTATTGCCTACAAGGTTGCTTAAAACATTTTATTTTCTACAAAAGTTAGTAAAATTTGCAGTAATACATCATGTAATGTGATCTGAAGATGTCACTTTAGATAGGTATATTCTAAACATTTATGACATAACACTAAAAATATGGTTAAATGATATCAATGATTTAAAAAAATTCTATTCTTTTTATAAAAGGTGCTTCAAATGACCACTCGTACGAAAATCAAGGTGTATATATTCTTAAAGCGTCACTACAATGGTTTCTCTCATTTCATGTGAATCACCTTCACACCACGAGTATAAACTGTCAGTGGAATCGAAGAGAACAGGAGGGGGGGAGCGTAAATCCATAATTGAAAGAAAAGAGTCACTTTTAGAAGAGTCTGAGCTTGTTTCAATCGAATTCTCTAGAATAATGTTGAAATGGAGAATTTCAGACTTTTGACTGTGACCGCTATATATATACGGTCAGTGATAGCCAGAGCACCTACAGTCCGAGTTGAGGCTAGCCACGTGAGTGAACCAGCGTGTCCAGGCTAGCGTGCCCGCGAGTAGGCAGCGTCATCAATGAGTGGGCCAGCGTGTCCAGTGTGTGGGACAATGAGTCTAGCGATCATGTGGTCTAGTGGTCAGAGTTCCCGGCTGCAGGTTCAAAGGTAAAGGGTTCTATCCCCAGCATTTTCAGAATTTTTCTTTGAAACAGTGGGTCTGGAATGGGGTCAAACTCAACCTCATGAGGATAAATGAGGAACTACTTGAATACACAAGTAGGGGCCCGAGTCTAGAAAACTGTGACCACTGTGACACCCACTAACATCGATAGCAAAGGCGGTGGTGGCTGTGGTCGCTCGGTAAATATAGCTCATTTGAGGGGCCCATGCCATGGAGTTTTTTTTCTATCATTTTCGACGTATGGAGAGTGGTTAGTAGGTAGTATGGCATATGGCCCCCTTTGACCTTTGACCACGACGCTGATTGTCTTAGAGCTCATTACGTGAACACGCCCCCTCGCTCTCTGATAGGCTGTTGGTTTTCTCCCTCCCATTCACCTCCCGCCCTCCCGACCCCCTTTCCAGTGTTCCAGACATGTTGGTTTTTGTTCCAAACATGTTGGTACTTGTATTTTATTGTTTTATTTTTTTTGGTTGAATTTTTATTTGTGCTCAATGGTTATTTATGTATGCTCATTGCTTTTATATTTTTACTCATTGGTTATATATGTATGTGTAGGATTGGGATGGGAAGTTAAAGTTTTTTATTTATTTATTGGCATGCAGTCCACGGCGCCGGGAGCTCCACTTTGGCATCGCTAGTGAACGCTGGAACCATCTTCTCTGTCCGGTCGCTTAGCTAAGAGTGTGACAGGCAATCAGATTACAGCGTATCACGACCGTAAGGCCCCATTCACTTTTCCTTCACTCCTAACCCTCCTTACACCACCACGACAAAGAACGAGCTAAGTTACAGTGACTGCTCCCTCGCTCTGTTGGAATGCCTTTCACTTCCCGGAATAAACAGCACGGACCTCTCCTGACGACCGTTTTGGCTAGAGTGTGATAAATGGATTCCCTGCCTTGAGACCCATTCACTTCCCCTCCTTAGAGATATATGTTGCAAACCCTTATGTGATAATTGGTTTTCCCGGTGTCATCATCGCAATATCGTAACACCCTATGTGGTAAGGGGTTTTCCCTGATGACAGGCGCCATTTTGGAGGGTCGACAAGATGAGTCTAAACAATAATAGATCGTGACCTTGAATTATGTCGCAATGGGTTTTCCCGGATGACTGGAGCCAGTTTGGCGGCTCGACAAGACAAGTAGAGACAGGAATAGATTGTGGCCTTGAAACAGTGAGATAGTACACAAGGCCATTGACCCTAGAAACTCTTTCTCCCTTTCCCCCTTCTATGTCAGGACAAGAATATATCATGACCTTGAATAATGTCGCAATGGGTTTTCCCTGATGACTGGCGCCAGTTCAGTGGATCGACAAGACAGGAATAGATCGTGACCTTGAAACCGTGAGTTAAGCCTTTGACTCAGGCAACCCTCCCCTCGGCATTGGGCTATTTCCCGGTAATGTCGCAACTAGTCATCGCAATGTCGGAACCCTCTATGTGTTAATGGGTTTTTCCCGGTGATGTCGCAACTAGAGAGCATTGACAAAGCTCTAATTATGCCCAATAAGCAGTATTTGAATCCTCAGTTAGGGGCCACTATCCTCCACAACCAAAGTCGACTAAAATTGGTTGTTTAGTATCGTCCGTCGACATGCGTTAATGTAGGTATGCGTCATGGACCAGCAGAGTAAGGTAGTAATGTTCCAGAGTTTACGTGGAGTGAGGGAGAGTAGAAAACCATCCCAGGTCACACGAGCAAGATTCGAACCCGTGACCTCCCCCACCATAACTATATGAGTGACACGTACTCTTTCTAGCAAAAAGTGCAGTATGGAGGATTAATAAAATGTTCCAGAGGAAGAAATACCTACAGTTTACACGGCGGGGATTCATTTCCGCCCTCACCAGAATTAGATGAGCCTGACATTTAGACAGCGTGCACACCAGGATTTGAACCTCATTATCTTTAGCACGTCTAATGTCTGTTAGAGTGGTAGTACTTCCTGCACCCCCACCATTTTGAAAGGGGATTTGCTGGTTGCCCAGATGTTTCTAGACCGGATAGAATGTGTGTCCACATCTTCTTTGAGTGAGAAAATCAAACTTCGATCCCTGTGTTATTGGCAGTCTCGTGACGCCCTAGACCATTCAACCATCTATGCATTTATAAAATGCATTGTGACAGTAGATTGCTACCCAAGGATCTAGTCTTTATTTTGCCAGTGATGAGGATCAAATATGATTGGATGAATTAATGTTTTTTTTTCAAATGGTCTCATTATATACCTTCACGCAAATGAGGGCGCACATAGCTTTTAAATTATTCATAACTAGCAATCCCTCACGGCTTTTCCCGTGACCCACTGTGGCTTTGTGTTTAAAAAATAGCCTAATTAAAAAGCTAATTAAATTTCTGTCTTCAAGTTGCATTCGGACCCCTCCCGTACACACATGTAAACAATTTCAGATCTTTGCATCCAGTAGTTTTGGCTGGGCATCGCTCACAAAAAACAAACATACATACAAACACTTCCTTTTATTATTATAGATTACTGTTCCTTTAATATAAATATTCGGATATCCCAAACGGGTGGCCTGGCACGCAAGAGAGAAAACAAATTCTAAAATCTCATTATATAGATTTATTCCCACTGCACCCCAAAGAGATTAGATCCGAATCCTAAAGATGAACATGACAGCTGAGCACTGTTTCACCGAACTACAAGCCCATTTTCATAGGAACAACTAAAAAAGCCACTAGATCTAATTTCACGTATTCATACGTCAAGACAAGTGATCTGCAGAGACTTAAGTTGATATACTATTAGTACCTATTAAATATCACCGATACTCTATTATTATTTTGTAAACGTTGGCTGAAAATTTTGTATTTTTAAAAGTTGCTTTGTATAAAAATTGGAATGTACATTTAATCAGTTGTTTTTCAACAGCGGTTTTTTACTACCAGTTCGGGCTTTACTACATTTGTTCCGCTGTAAAGTTAATCTAGTGCGATCCTGATGACTTGTAACCCCACGACCACCGATGTATAAAAAATAAGTGTTACTGTACTTATTTAACTATGAGAGGGAGAAATCATAAACAAAATAGTCAAAACAAAACCTTCTAATTGCAGGTATAGGCTCAAACTACCTCCTTCAGTACATCCGGCGGGATTCAAACCTCAATCTCCCTGTCATCAGCAGTCTATAGCCTAATGCGAAAGTAGAGCGTTATGACATGTGGCCACCGAAGCAGTGATTACCACTTTGTCCTTTAGTGTAGGCCAGTTTGCTATATATTACTCTTTTAGCACCGCATATTACAAACCATTCGGGTTATAATACGCTTAAGTTCTATTTACGCCAAGGGACTAGGAATTGGGAAGGTTGCACCTGCATTTGCGGGGAAGGGAAAGTGGAAAAACCACCCCTGTCCAACCTACAGAGATTCGAACCTCATACTCCCCCGTCCTCGACCATCAGCCACTTCAAAAAACAAGCGTGTCAGTCAACTACGCCACCGAGGAAAATTATTTTAGAAACAACAGTCTTATTAAATACAATTTTAAATATTATTTAATGTTCGTAGCTATATTTTGATGAAATTATATATATAACTTTTACAAAAATTCATAAGTAATATTAAATACAATTTTAAATATCATTTAGTGCTCGAAACTATATTTTGTTGAAATAATAAATAACATTTACACCAAATAAATTATCCACTTATATAAAAAGAAATTTTTATGTCCGCGATTATATTTTGATTAAATAATACATATAGATTTTACAAAAATTTAAAAGTAATATTAAATAAAATTGTATATATAATTTAAGGTTCGAAACTATATTTTTAGCCTTCTTAAACCCAGGACCTCTTGCTTGGTAGGCAAACACACTACCGACTGAGTTAAAGTGTCGGTCTTACATTTATACATTATTTCAGTTTTACCCAATACTAGAGCAGAAGTGAACTGACACCTTTTAGATCCTGATGTCAAATTATTCGGGTCGTAAGTTATTTATTGGCTTATTTAATTTAGGGTAGGGATAAAAATTCAAGAATTAATGGAAGTGCACTTACAATTACAAGTTTTCTCTACCAGAAATAGACGAGCCTGACATTTAGAAGGCATGCCCACTTGCACTAGCGTGTAAATTGGGAACCTCCCCCGGTCTAAGACAGCACTCTTACAAAATACTAAACTGCAGAGGGTTTCAAATCCTGGCCCACTGGCTGCCACCCTCTTTGGTCAGTTAGAGGGTCTCCAGCTCAACTGATTATAGGTTATATAGGTTTGGTAACAAAATAATTACTTTTAGTTTGAAACAATGAAAATTAAGCTAATATGATAATGACAAGGAAGTGAACCCGTATCCGCATTTACTTGGAGTAAGAGACTAGGAAAGAACCTTACTGGAATCCTATCTCCAGGTAAAATATCATGACACGGAGCTAATATCGGGTTTAGAACCCCCTGTCGTGTGTACCTACTGTCATAAACATACTAGCTGCTATGCATCGCGGGCCTGACACTTTAGACAACGTTGTGGTGTGAATTTACATTCTATGGGAGTTCGGATCTCGGCAATTTAGTATTCACTTATACCCTCGAAATATATAGGACAACCAGTGACGTAGTATGGTTCAAGGAGTTGTCATGTCTCTGGCAAGTGAGAGGACTTTTCCGGTGACGGTTTACCGCTCTCCTTTTCACTCAAATTTGGGTACATTAAATTCCTCTTATTGATTTAATTTATTTATGGTAGAGAATATAAAGTGTACATTAATGGAAGTACACTTACATAAGCGTGTATATGGGATGAGAATAACCACAGTTATAAATCACAAGTTTAACCTCCACTCACAGTTGAGTCGTGTGAGATTCTAACAGGCACTGGGTTTGTATTTTCTTAAGCGATTTTTTATCATCACTCTATCCGGGTGCGGCTACAGATATTTTAAATTCTATCTTCCTCGCCCCGACTCAATTAGTGTAAGCATGTGAGTGTTTCAAAAGTGTAAAACGATAAGACCTTACACTTTGTGTAAGGAAACCATGTTTTTATTTTATTTTTGTCACTGCGTCTTACGAACCGTTCAGATTATACGTATAAATGCGAATCTATAATAATAAAAGGAAGTGTTTGTCTGTGTGCTTGTTTTTCGTGTGCGATGCCCAGCCAAAACTACGGGATGCAGAGATCTGAAATTTTTACATAGGTGTACGGGAGGTGGTCCGAATGCAACTCGAAGCCGGATTTTTAATTGGCTTTTAATTTAGGCTATTTTGTATTATCACAATACCACAGTGGGTCACGGTCAAAGCCATGTGGGATTGCTAGTTATGAATAATTTAAAAGCTAATTATGCCCTCATTTGTGTGAAGGTAGATAATAAGACTATTTGGAGAAAAAACCCATCAATTCATCCGACCATATTTGAACCCTATCACTGGCAAAATAAAGACTAGGTCCTTTGGTAGCAATGTACCGTCACAATGTATTTTATACGTGCATCAATGGTCAAATGGTCTAGGGCGTCACGATACGGCCGATGACAGAGTGATCGAAGATTGATTCTAGCCGGTCAAGAAAATTCTGGTCAACCAGTAAAGCCCATTCCAAAATGGTGGGGTGCAGGAAGTACGACCGTTTTAACAGACATTAGCCGTGCTAAAGATATCGAGGTTCGAATCCCATGTGCACGCCGTCTAAATGTCAGGCTCATCTAATTCTGGCGGGGGTGGAAATATAATCCCCACCGTGAAAACTGTAGGTATTTCTCTCTCCGGAACATTTTCTTAATCATCTTTTCTGCACTTTTTGCCAGAAAAAGTACGTGTCACTCATATAGTTATGGTGGAGGAGGTCGTGGGATCGGATCTCATTCGGGTGAACTGGGGTGGTTTTCTACTCTCCCTCCCTCCACGTAATCTCTGGAACAGTACTACCTTACTCCGCTGGTCCATAATGAATACCTATATCCACGCATGTCGACGGATGATACCAAACAACCAATTTTAGTAGATTTTGTGGAGGGGGATAGCGGACCCTAACTGAGTATTCTGAGACCCCTGATTGTTCATAATTAGAGCTTTGTCAATGCTCTCTAGTTGTGACATCACCGGAAAAAACCAATTACCACATAGGGGGCTACGACATTGTGATGACTAGTTGCGACATCACCGGGAAATAACCCTATGCCGAGGGGAAGGTTGCCAGGGTCAATGACTTAGTTCACGGTTTCAAGGTCACGACCTATTCTTGTCCTGACTTGTCATATTGTAACGATATTTCTTCCGAGATATCGGTACAGATGCCCGGCTGGCTACAGCATGAGTTGGGGTTGGGTCGGAGTTGGTGATAGCTAACGAGTTGTAATGGAGGGACTAAACTAAATTACAAGAAAACGTCAGGGGAAGAACCTGACGCAATGGGCGCCACTTGATTTTTCTTAATTTGGGAATCAAGACCCAGTAAACCTAGACCAAAGTTAATTTGGGAGTCGGCCGCCAGTGATGGTGACCACAAAAGATATCCAAGTAATTTCATACAACTCGCTAGTCCTCAGAAAAGTATCCAAATTTAATACGAAAGTCAAATTCGCTGTGAGTTTCTTTAAAATTTTAATATAAATAACAGCTTGGTTAGAAAGTTTACAAGATAAAGAGGACATGTGCTAAAGTTGACCAAATGGTAATACCCTTTCAATAGGATTACCGGGAATGCCCAGAACCGAACTAAGTGTGAGTTACAAATCAAAGCATAATCTAGGTTTTCTAAATCCAATGTAGGCTCTAACAAAATAATAAGCACCAACTGAGCTTTCTAATTCTTTGAAAAGCTTAAGCAAACAATAAGCATTAACTGAGCTCTCAAATACCTTAACATGCTTAATCAAGATAATAAGCATTAACTGAACTCTCAAGTACTTTAACATGCTTACTCAAAATAATAAGCATTAACTGAACTCTCAAATACTTTAACATGCTTACTCAAAACAATAAGCATTAACTGAACTCTCAAGTACTTTAACATGCTTACTCAAAATAATAAGCATTAACTGAACTCTCAAATACTTTAACATGCTTACTCAAAATAATAAGCATTAACTGAACTCTCAATTATAAAATCACATAAGTTAAGGGTCTAAACTGGTCATCACTTTCCCCAGTTATGGCTTAGCGTAGGTCTTAAGATTTCAAAGCTGGGGAAAGGTATCCCAATGGATTTATTCACATAGATAAAGAACTGGCCTATAGTGAAATTTCCAGGGCAACTTGTGTGGTCTGACCCGGTTTGGTTGCTAGTGGGACTGTGTGAGGGTCGGAATCTCCTCACACAGGATCATTGCAGCCACGAACTCTTACATGTCCCTCAGTATGAATTGTTCGGAGCCCGGACCAGGGTCTCGTCCAAGTAGCCCAGGTGGGAAGACCCCGAGAAAGGGGTTCCTCCGAGAATTGATAACCCACAAGTATCAGATTAAGAAAATTTATTGCAACGCAAGAAAATAAATAAGCTCCACGTTACGAAACCACAGTAGGAAAATCATTTTTACACATGGAATCTTGATAGCCGTCTCATTTCTTACACTCACACTCACGACGAACAAAAGGGATTATCCCCAACTTCACTTCGTATTCCTCCGTCTTCAACTGCCTCAAGCATCCTTCTTTTTGTCCCTCTTGACACCTCCTACCTTACAGTTCTCACCGCCATCTTGCCCCTCTCTTTTTCTCACTTGCCAACCTTTACTTTCAGCTCTCTAGTTGAGAATCGCCCGTTAGCGGCGCTAGTTATCATCGGGTTCTGCTTCGAAGCAACTTTCCCCTTGTAGATAGATCGAATACCTGCAGTGGCCACCTACAACTATTCGAGGGTCTATTCGCTAGCCAGGCTGAAAGCTGATGAAATAAATTTTATCACAATATCAGCCCGACAAACTGGCGACAGGTATGGGTAATCGGAAAAACTCATTGCCGCATAGAAGAGGAGTGTTGCAACATCACACGCAATGGTGGCGTCACACAGATCGAGGCAACTTGTCTTGTTGCACCACCAAAATGGCACCAGGTATGACTCATCAGGGAAAAACCATTGCCTGAGGAGGGTTGTGACATCATTCAAGGTCATGAGTTATTCCTATCTTGTAAAGCCGCCAAACAGGCGCCAGGTATGAGTCATCAAGAAAACCCATTGCCACATAGAAGGGGTAAAGGGGGAAAGAGTTTCCATGGTCAATGACCTCGTGTACTATCTCACTGTTTCAAGGTCACGATCTGTTCCTGTCTCTACTTGGCTTGTCGAGGCGCCAAACTGTCGCCAGTCATCCAGGAAAACCCATTGAGACATCATTCAAGGTCACAATCTATTCTTGTCTCGACTCGTCTTGTCGATCCACCAAATTGGCGCCTGTCATCAGGGAAAAACCCTTACCACATAGGGGGTTGCGACATTGCGATGATGACACCAGGAAAACCCATTACTACATAAGGGGTTGCAACACATACCTCTTTGTTGGGGAAGTGAGGGGAAGTGAAAGGGGTCTCAATGAAGGAGAACAGTTTATCACACTCTACCATAAACGGTCGTCAGGAGAGGTTCGTGCTTTCTGTTCCAGGAAGTGAAAGGCAGTCCAACAGATCAAGAGTGCAGTCACTGTAACTTAGCTTGTTCTGTGCCAGGGCGATGTAAGGAGGATTGGGAGTGAAGGAAAAGTGAAAGGGGCCTTACGGTCGTGATACGCTCTCAGGCTTCTCTGCGGTCACACTCTCAGATAAGCGACCGGCCAGAGAAGATGGTCCCAGCGTCACTAGTGATGCCGACGGAGGAGCTCCCGGTGCCGTGGACTGCATGCCAATAAATAAATAAACTCTACCACCCCAATCTTATCCATATATTAAAAATCAATTAGCACACATAAATATTTAACATGTCTGGAATAATAACCAACATGTCCGGAACCACCGAAAGGGGTAAGGGGAGGATGAAGGGGAGGATGAAGGGGAGGGGAAAGGTGAGGAGAGAGGGAGTAAAGCCAATAGCCAATGAGAGAGTGAAACAACTTTGAGTAACAACCAATTAGAGAGCAAAAAACATTGCGTAGCAACCAATCAGTGAGCGTCAACACCATTATGCTATCATCACAATACACACTCTCTCCACGCCGGGGTCAAAGGTCAAATTGGAATGAGAGGGCGTGCCATGTAGTGTTGTTGCAACGTGCACAGAAACAGATACCGAAACAAGATACATTTATGAGGAATTGTATTGAACCTGTTGAAATGTTGGCTGTTACGTTAAGTCGAGTATTTTAAAAATAGCTTTATGAAAATAACAAACACACCTCAACAGCACAACAAGAGAGCACCCAGACGAATAAACATCCAGCTAATTAGAAGCCATATATTGCACAATGTGGTCCGTTAGATTGCAATCCGGGAGAACGTCCGTCCGAGATCCGGGGGTTTGTAGCAGGGAGATCTGAGAGTTTTCTACACCCGGATGGAGATTTTCCCGTGTCCGGGCCGTGCGAATGGGGCCTTACAAACACCTGCCTAAGTCACCTACTTATATTCAAACCAATTAAACAATTATATCTTATATTAAGACTACACAAATGGCCTTTGTGTTGATGCGTCTTTAATTCGCACACGGTCTAAGGCGACGGGGTTAATACATGATATGGTTTTCTTATTCCATACTCATGCTAATGTTAGGGTATTTTCTCATACTACCTAATTTCTCCTCATTCATAATATGCAAGACTTTATAAAAAAGTCATAGAAACTTATGAAAATATATTTATTTGGACAGTGGAAAACGCTAAGAAATAATAGTACATTCAATATATTAATTAAGAACCATTATTTATTAAAAGTTGCAGTTTAAAATAAAATATATTTTTACTTTTATTCCGGAACATTTCAGTAAACTCATTCCCAAGTGGGCTTAAATTTTAAATTCGCAACTGCTTTTAATAAGTTATGGATCGCCCAACACTTACAATCTGTATTTCTCTATCAAGTGTGTGTCCTTTCTACATTGATTAATCAATATCCTATGTCACCCCACGGATAACGCATAGCTTAAGTAGGTAATATAGCTTGGACCAAAGGTCGAATCACGGTGTGATAATCTTGAATCTCCAGGACACCTCACACCAGACAATCATTTTAGCATATTTAAAAATAATTTTAAAATATTCATTTTATAGGCCTAATTTAAAAATACTCACTTGGTCCAATGTTTCTGTTGTAAGTAGAGAAAGCAGAAAACCATACTTAATTGTGATATCTGGTTCGAAGGTGTTAATCGTTTGTCTACTTTCTCTGCTAATTAATTCTCGACTATTTCATTAGGCCTCGACGTATTTCAGCGTATACATTATAAGTAGGCTACCTCCATTTTAGAAAATAATTTAACTAACGCAATTAAAAAAAGTTTTGTTTCCTGTTGTTTAGGTAAACGAGGCTTTCGAAGTGTTGAAACGTCGTACGTGTAGCAATCCAAGTCAACGATTGCCAAAAGTAGAAATATTGAGAAATGCAATTAATTACATTGAATCACTGGAAGAACTTTTACACTGCCACGGAGAACAAAGAAATAGTGTACAACTTCAGCCCCATAAAGCGGGCTCCTGCCGTACTGAATATGTGGTAAGTTTATTAATTCATTCAAGTTTTTGGTCCATTAGAATAGTTTACTCGACCATACTTAAAATAGGCTGAAACATTAACCTAGTATTACAATAACAAATAAACTAACACGTAACTTCGGAAAACGTAGGTCTACAAAGTAAAATTAATTATTAGTGGCAATATATTTGATAAAAGTATAAGCCCTAATAATTAAATAAATTAAAAATATTAAGTAAGTTTTAATACGATCATATAATTTGAAATGTTCATAAATATGTATAGTTGCTACTAAATGAGAAGGAAGTTGATAATTAGATGTATACGCTTTATTCATTTTTCAGCAATTAAATTATCTTTGCTCTTAATCTTAGCATTTAACATATCTGAAAAACAGTTTTATAACTCTTATTACATAATTAGAAAAACTTTAACTACGACACACATACTTTGATAAAATTGCTGTTTATAAAATACTTTATATGGGTTTATAAACTGTAAGCATTCATCCCATCAAAGCCACGAATCGGTATCAAGGTCTTATCCAGGCCAAAATTTCAGGGGAGTTTATAATAATATGTATATTAAATGACTTACGGAGCCCACTGGAGTTTAGTTTAATGTTAATTAGTGGCAGAAATTAAATACTTTATTTGAGGGTACCTGTTGTTCTAGAGGTAAGGTGTCAGACTTCTGTGTTAGGGGTCCGGGGGTCTCGGCACAGATTTGTCTGATTGCCAAACCCTTCCTTCACCTCTGCCAAAGTGTGTTCGTCCACGCTTTGTGAATGCGTGGAATGCCAGGCCCCCACGTTAAACTGTAGGTCCCCTCTACTTTCTACCATCATCATTCTCATCTAGGGATAGTTGAATTCACCTTAATGGTGTCCCCACCTCAGAAATGAACTCCTCCATACTCCAGGAGAGCAGAGGTAAGACAAGGTTAAATGGCCAAGATATAGAGCACTAGCTCCCCACCCCTCCCGAACATTTTAATTGCTATACAATTATTTAATATTTAGAAACTTTACATAGCCCCGTCCAAGTGTGTACTTAGAACTTTCTAAATAATTAAATAAGTGGTGGCAAATGTAATTTATTGCTTTAACACCTGGAATAACCCCCGCCCCCATTTCTAGAATTAATTTACTCTCCTCTTATAGTTTCTAATATAGCACGTTAAAAATATTTGAGATAAGATCACGCCCAACAGATAGTAGATAAGTGTAACGTCCAAAAAAGGTGTATTCGAGGCGACCTCTCCAATAGCATATCATCAATTGACAAAGGTTTGCCGGGGAAATGGCTCCTGGGGCACCTTATGCTTGGGGGAAAGGAAACAAGTCCCTCAAAGCCCCATTTTGGCTACTCGCCTCTTCCGACCACCTCCCCCACCGCCATTGACCAAACCTGAATAATTATATAGTTGAGTTGTTCATTCTTTAATAAAGTTAGAGATGTAATAATTTGTGCTTAAAGGGATTGGCACTTTTCATTTGGCGTGAAAATTCAGATTTTTTATTGTTTTGCAATTTTCTTTTCGGAAACGGTTTGTTCAAAATTTGGAAGCATGTTGATTAAGTTATACTTTTTATATACACATACATCCTCTATAATTTTAACAGTGATCAAATATCGATAAAATTTAATTTTTTTAATAGAAATCTGTCTGCTTCAATGCAAAAAATAAGAAAATGTAACAATTAATAAACATCTATACATTATCTTAAAAGGAATGTTGAAAATACTAACATACAAATTTCACTAGTTCTTGAGAAAATAGATATTTCCAAACGTATGATTTTTCCGCAAGACCTCTCCGGTAGCTAGCGCCATCGATGGTTTTCATGATCCATCTGTTGTTGTTTGCGCGGAAGGATACTTTGGTTGGTTGTGAAGCCACGCCAAGCCTTTCACCCTCCCGTCAACCTTCCCACAAAATAGGTTATAGACTTGCACTTGACAAGGCCAAGGGCTTTAAAAGGTTGAGTCACCCCCACCCACATAGTCTTTGACTTTATATCTATGAGGCACAGAGGGAGGTATTGAAAACAGTGACCGATGGCAGGGAGAAGGGGGGGGGGGGCTTTTTCTACCCTGGCAGGTAGCTCAGCTCAGGGGGCTTACAGGGGGTTACAACCTCCCCCCTTTAGTAAACAAATAAGAAAACACTAGGTACGCACAGGAGTAAACTTGTTTATTAATTTACAATTAATGCGATGAGTGATGACCTTGTATCACAATGTGTACAAGGTCAAGTTCTGTATTCCCTTATTTTAGGATTATCGGTCCAAAGTCCAAACTGACTGAAGTTTGGGCAACTGGACGAGTATATTGTGTTAGCGGCAGTGGTGGTTGGTGGTTGGTGGGTGGGTGAGGGGGGGGGAGTAGGGTTAGTGAGCTCGGGACGACCTTGGCCATCAGTCATTCATTTCAAAAATATCGGAAGTGAGTCAGTGAAGGATTACATTTTCAGTAGGGACCTGTGTAAGTGGATGAGAGGGTATATTTGTGTTTTCCTTTACATGTTTGTTTCCGTGTTTTAACGTTTATTTATTTTTACGTTTCTCGTGGCCATGGATAATCCCAAAGACAAGCCAGTTTGATTACGTTTTTCCCCAAAAAGGGCAAATATGAAGAAAGGCTGCAAGATGTAAAATCACAGATATATCTGGAATAGAACAAATGTCCCTCTGTATTCGATACATTGA
>CABFOW010005063.1:36395-47283 GCA_902141385.1 Timema californicum
CACACACACACACACACACACACGTGTACAGTACTTGGTTATAGTGCACACACCCCATCTTTAATGGGAAAAAGTTTGTTTTTAATAACACGTGCTTCCAACGGAGTGGTTGACTAATTAAAACTCCAAGGTATTTCAAAAAATACTAAATCTGAACTTTGTTAGACTGATTACTTACAGTAGCCCCACGGCTTCTTTGGTGCTGACTGACAGCTTTGAAAAGTTACCAGACCAAATTATGTATCCCTACGCCGAACCATATGATCTGAAAAACATGTGTTTAGCAGCTGTCACTTCTGAAAGTCAAAATGTAGGTATATACCTAAATGTTGATTGTCAGAAGTCAGCTGTGAGCTGTCAGTCAGCACCAAAGAAGTCACGGGGCTACTGTAGTTAACCAACAAATAGTTGTAAGAATAAAATAAATTCTAATTCAAAGTTTTGAAAAATAACTTGGCTGTAAGAAATTAATATTTTTATGGAAAATATAATAAACTTTAATTGACTAATTTTTCGAAAGTAATAATTGGTCATTTGAGTAGATAAAGGTAAAGAGTTGAACCAAATTAATTTTACTTTAAATACGTTTGAATGTGTAGTCATAAACTCTCTCTATAAAAAATACAACAAAGAATTTAAAAATAGCAACAACCGCTTAAGCATCCAGCTGTTGTTCTTTCCTGCAGACTAGTTCATTAAAGGTAAGATTTGTAATTTTTATACTAAATTTAATGTTTGAGTAATAAGTATGAATATAAAGGAACATTGGGGTACAAGGTACAGTGTGCCCCCAAATTATAATTGATGAGTACATAATATTGACGTAGAAAATTGGGGGTGGAGTGAGTCTAGGCCCTCTTTGTACATTTTTGATCCATAAGGAATTGACTGTCCCCTCAAAGTGGGGGTCCACATATACATAA
Source organism: Timema californicum (assembly GCA_902141385.1). Classification (NCBI taxonomy): domain Eukaryota; kingdom Metazoa; phylum Arthropoda; class Insecta; order Phasmatodea; family Timematidae; genus Timema; species Timema californicum. The sequence goes on from CABFOW010005063.1 coordinate 37,319, forward strand.
AAAAACTAATTTAAATAAAGCTTAGTGTATTTTTTATTTTACTAACTCTTACATACCATTAGTAAAATACCAATTAATTATCATATTAATATATTCAACCATAGAATGTGATCTTTAAACCCTTTTATTTTAACACAATCTCTGTCAATATTTCAATTAACAGATCGTTTTTGATATCTAATATGGTATCGAAGGACGAGTTCGTTTCTTGAAATGAAACGTGGGAGTCTAAGAAAATATGGCAAACCATTATACTATAAACTGTATCGTAGGCCCTAATTGAGTAATCAACAAGGCGAAAGAGAGGATTATATATAAATAACCGTTAGAAACGAGGTTGGTATCATAGTTAGGCATACTGCCCTCCCCCAACCCACGTTTTAAAACACACCTACTGTTTTGCCTAAAAATACGTTTGTTTACATTAACATTTTGAAATCGTACATGAGCTTGAACATTAGTATTAGATAGTACAAGTTAGTAAATGTTCGTACCGAACTATACCGATATAATTATGTTATTTTAGAGAAGTATGAAATATCAGTGATGACCTAGCAGTCACCAACCACCTTTGTTTATTTTATTTTTTATTATAGCGTATGACATATTTGACTGTAGATTATTTTAGCAGCTCAGTGGGAATAAGTAGATCTTGGAGGTTTATACATGTCACACCCTCAATGCGATGACGTTAGGATAGAGATTATGGATGTGTGGAGACAGTGTAGATCTTGGAGGTTTATACATGTCACAGCCTCGGTGCGATGACGTGAGGATAGAGATTATGGATGTGTGGAGACAATGTAGATATTAAACCTAACTGAAGGTCAATTAACCAGACCATGGTGACCACAGGAGCAGTTCACCTCTCGAGAAAAATACCTCTAGTGCCACCGGGAACCGAGCTCGGGACCTCTATACTAGCCAGGGGATCTGACCACTACACCACTAGCAGCTCCCTAACTACAACTAAAATATTAGTTTTAAAAATATATTAAATTTAGGTCAAACTTGAAACAACGTAAACACGCTTGGCACGTTGTTATTTAAACAAACATTTATCTACAGTAGGCCTACACCATAAGATGTGAGGTAATGATTTTCTTCTTCTTATTGTCAATGTTAATCACATTTGTAGATCTATTTACCAAACTTTTTATACAATTTGAACAGTTCAGAAAATAAATTAATTTACAATCAAAATTATATCTGTGACATCGATTGTTTGGGTTGATGTGCATATCAATTTTGTACAATTATTAGTAAAGTTAAAGTATACTAGAAAATACATGTGCGAATTGTTCGTTACTTGGGTAGCAATAGAAAAAACAACAGCATTATATCTATAATAATAATAGGGAGTGTCTGTCTGTCTGTTTGTTTATTTGTTAGTGTGATACACCCAGCCAAATCTACGGCACGCAGAGATCTGACATTTTTAACATAGGCGGACGGAAGGGGGTACAAATACACCTTGAAGCTTTTTAATTAGGCTATTTAACCAATTTTTGAAAGGGTCGTGGGTAACGCCGTGCAGGATTGCTAGCTCTTTAATACAAATTTTGTCAAAGTTAAATCAAATAAATATTTTTCTCAAATGAATGAAACACAAAAACAGCTAAATTTTAGCTTTAAATAAAATTTAATTAAAAATTAAAAATCTGTAACATATACGTGAGGCATTCGTATTTACAAAGTGTTGTAAAAACTTCAATATGGACAATATTATGTGTTGCCATTCTGTCCCATAGCCCCAGCAGCTCCAGGGAAGGAGAGGGGCAGAGGGGATCAACTTACGGTAAACATTATTGTGATTTTAATGGCGGTTGCACATCTTCAGATCAACACGTTTCTATCCAAAGCCACATTTGTCAATATAGACTCATAAAAAAGGTCGATATTGGGTCTGACAAGAATCTACACTTAATGGTTTAAGAGATTGATACCATTTTGGACTATTTGTACTATCCTTCTACAACTGGACGAGCTAAAAAAAAATTACATAACCATGTTTGAATTTAAAATTTAATTACTAATAATTGTCGTACAAACCAAGTCAAATTATGGCTTCTCCAAGTAACAGTGTTTGTGGTAAAGCCCAGAAATAGGTCATACTTTTGTGATTTTTGTGCAAAGTCTTCAGTTCAATATATTTTTTAAAAGATTTCACCCACATTTTTACTACATCAGAATCACTGTAATAATACCATCATCTATACATTGAATTATGAACGTAAAATATTGTGTATACACTCGTATGAAAATTGTAAGGAATACCTTTTATTATTACAATTATAAACCTAAAATTGGGTTAACTTGAAATTCAATTTGATGCAAATACATTTTCACAAGCTTTCTCATCTCCGTCAGTTTGGTGGTGTGACATTTAAACTAGGTTTGTTAATGACATAGTCTAATGCTTTGGGATGATGACAAGTGTTGTAAAGAGAAAATAACCCTCATTAGTATAGAGGGTGGTGAAAAAAACAATAGAGAGGATCACATGCGAGGAAATATTCCCAACCACCTTTTCAACGATGATCCAGTCCAAGCTGGCCTAGCACCCTAAACAACGTTACCATTGGTGTGTGCTTTTGCTTGTTACGAAATTTGAAATACGATGTAGATTCACTTCAAATGAAACAATCAACAAATAATTTTTAATTGTCTTACTTCTTAAGATGTAACTTTAAGATATTATAAAGAGTGTACACATTTAGTGGGTAGGTATCTAAATTATATGGTGTATTCTATAAGATATTATATATTATATTGGAGCAAGATTAGTGTCCGACTACTAGCAGTTTGGGTTTGGCACGCATCTCAATTTCTGCGCGTGTGATCTCTGTCTCTTTATTATTATTATTATTAGCACCGCGTCTTACTACCCGTTTGGGTTATACGCACTTACGCTAATGTGTAAATGGTAGGGTGATTGTGAGATGAAATGGAGGACCTACAGTTTAACGTGGAATCCGAACCACGGTGGAGACCTGGCATTCCTCACATTCACAAGATGTCTTGTCAGAGGTGAAGGAAGGGTTTGGTAATCAGATAAATCTTTGCCGGGACCAGGGCTCTGTCTCTTCATCCTTGTTTAGCAGGTATGCAGCCAGTCTCACTGCTAGAGGGATTAGAAGGAATATTGGCGAGGGGGGAAGTAATTGAAAGAAAAGGGAAACGTTTAGAAGAGTCTGAGCTCCTTTCTTTCGAATACTGTAGATTAATATATAAATGGAGGATTCCAGAGTCTTACCCTATAAATATACATGGTCTAAGATAACCAGAGGAGCCTCAGCCCGAAATGAGGCTAGCCAAGTGAGCGGGCCAGCGTGTCCAGTGTGTGAACCAGCGTGTCCAGTGTGTGGATCAGCGTGTCCAGTGTGTGGGCCAGCGTGTCCAGTGTGTGGACCAGCGTGTCCAGTGTGTGAACCAGCGTGTCCAGTGTGTGGACCAGTGTGTCCAGTGTGTGGGCCAGCGTGTCCAGTGTGTGGACCAGCGTGTCCAGTGTGTGGACCAGCATGTCCAGTGTGTGGACCAGCGTGTCCAGTGTGTGGGCCAGCGTCTCCAGTGTGTGGACCAGCGTGTCCAGTGTGGGGGCTTGCGTGTCCAGTGTGTGGGCCAGCGTGTCCAGTGTGTGGACCAGCGTGTCCAGTGTGTGGGCTTGCGTGTCTAGTGTGTGGGCCAGCGTGTCCCGTGAGTGGACCAGCGTGTCCAGTGTGGGGGCTTGCGTGTCCAGTGTGTGGACCAGCGTGTCCAGTGTGGGGGCTTGCGTGTCCAGTGTGTGGGCCAGCGTGTCCAGTGTGTGGGCCAGCGTGTCCAGTGAGTGGACCAGCGTGTCCAGTGTGGGGGCTTGCGTGTCTAGTGTGTGGGCCAGCGTGTCCAGTGAGTGGGTTTGCGTGTCTAGCAAGTGCATCAGCGTTCACGTAATACGGGTCAACGCCATGTGCCGTGAGTGCGTGGGAACCAACGGTGACTTAAGTGAATGGCACTGGTGATGTAGACATTAAATATTATTGTGAACTCTGATTACAATGAACAGTTTGGTCACTGCTTTAACTATTTGAATGGTTATTTGATTTATAGTTATTATTTTGTTTATTAATTTAATTCCATGTTATGTATTCTCATTATCTTACAGACTTAATGATTACTCTTATTATTTAATTCACTGAAATGTTTAGTTATTGTTACTTCAATTCTATAAATGTAGGTGTTGTTTTAGTTTTAATATTCAAATCCTCGAATATTATGAGTGCGTTTTAAATCTTATTTAATCAGCAGCACACCCCAATATCCCGAGAAGAGTTCGTGGTTCATACGGTGAGGTATGAAAGGCCCGTGACCTCCAGGTCACCCGTTACATTATTTATTATATAGAGTTGATTAATTTGACAATTGATAATTTACCTGTCACACTGATGAGCACGGCGACTAAGTGTCAGGGCCATATAGTTTGGTTTTTCAGTGACAAGGAGGTAGGGATTTTAATCACAGCCAAATTTTTAAAAGTTTTTTCCCCTAAATGGCTTCCAGCTATTCCTCAACTTAAATGTGGACACAACCATATCATATTAATTATACATTTCCCATTCGTACCCGATTTTCATAATTTAACTGCATTTAATTGCATGTAGGTGACCTTGTGGTCTAGGGGTAAGGTGTCAGGCTTCTGTTCTGGGGTCCTGTGGTTCAATCCTCGGTCTCTGTACAGATTTATCTGATTACCAAACCCTTCCTTCACCTCTGACAAGACATCTTGTGAATGTGGCGAATGCCAGGCCTCAACCGTGGTTCGGATTCCACGTTAAACTGTAGGTCCTCCATTTCATCTTACAATTACCATTACACATTAGCGTAAGTGCGTATAACCCAAACGGGTAGTAAGATGTGGTGCTAATAATAATAATAATATTTACAATAATAATAATTGTATGTAATGTGGGCGGGTAGTAAAATACGGTGTAAAAAACTGTATTTTGATTTGATAATAAATGAACGTAAGCATCCCAGATCTATTGCATAATTTATTTGACTGGCATTTTTAATATTTTAATAAATCACAAAAAACTATAGATTGCGTGTGTCTATTTTTTTAGCAATACAATTCCAATATAACTATACATTTTATTAATTGTTAGCTTACATACCTGGGAGTACACGTGACTTTTTTTGCATATTTGATTATTTTTCCATTCGTCTTTGTATCTAAATTTACTATTCAACATCAAACAGTACTTGAAAATTATAATTTGGTGTTTAAAATATAAAGAAAGTAGAATTTAATTTTAATGGTTCCATTTAGTCTGGTACATTTAATATTTTACTAACAACACTCCCCCCCTTTTCAGGTCAGGCAACTTCGATTTACAAGAAAGTGTATGATTGCCTAAACTTGCTGAGAAGTTTGAAGAATTTTCTACCAGAATCTGTGTGAATTATTCTTGTCCATAATATAATATTGACACTCTTTGACTACTGCGACATGATATACGAGTACAATGACTTAAAATACGATCTCGCAGAACAACTACAAAACACATGTATCCTATAAATATTTAACTTAAAACGGCGTGACAATATCTCATCGTATTTTAATAAACTGGGTTGGTTAACAATAAATGAAAGGTGAAGGCTACACTTATTAGTATTGCCTCACAAAATATTATCAACATCTCAGCCTCAATACCTCTCCTCATGGTTCCTATTTCTGAAAGATAAACACAGCCGAGCTACCAGATCAGAATCCACTGTACAGATACATATTCCTATACATAGATCTCGAATTAATATGGTCGTTCTTTTACTGTCCTGGCATCACAGGCTTGGAGCCAACTAAACTTAACTCTAACCTTAAACACTTGGTTTTGACAGTTTTACTTGGTGGAAAGTCTAGGGCTTGATATAATTCCAAGGTACCCTAAGCTTAGAACAAGATTTTGAAATGAAAAAAAAAATCCCTTCGCCCTGTTACACCTTTAATTTTTGACTTTTCAATACAAAATTTTGTTAGATACCTTCTCCCACTAAGCCCAAACCTTAGGGACAAGTACCTACAAACCCCGTACAACACTGACTAGAGGTCAAAAATGTGTTTAAAATGAATTTTCAAGAATGTTGAGTTCAAGTCAAGTAATTGTATGGCCCTCTGCTTTGGATGGATTTGACATTGATGCCATTGAATATTGCTATATAATGCAGACATTCCAAAAATTAATATATCAGTTTTTAATGCACCACTCTGAATATTTCCTACTTTGTTTTCCTACCAGTTTTTTTTTTACCAGACTTTATTTCTTTCCTGTCTCTCTTTGTGTGTATATAAGAAAAACACAACTAAATAAATAACTTTTGTGACTTTATCTGTTAAAATCTCAATTAATCACTTATATAGGGTGAGAAATAGGGCGGGGGAAGACACTACATGTGTAATTGAAGACTCCAATTCTAGTAACTCGCATTCCTCTAAGCTTACGTAATAAGTCTGTGTAAATAACCACTGAGGGTATTGCACTGAGCGTGGCTATTTCCAAAGATCTGTAATTGATTATTTGAAACTTGGATATAATATTAACAATTTAAAATATGTTTTAAATTGTATATGTATATTTGCCTGTCTTACACAACCAATTTTAATATTATTTACAAATTTGAGTAGGCCACACGCTGGCTACCATGATTGAATGACGATACAAGTTTTGTTAAAGAATTGTGACTTTACAAAGTGTCACCAAATAGCAGATGTGAAAAACATGCAAAATTTAACTATAATATTGGGAAATTCATGAAAACACTACTGACCAATCCTCAGGTTGTGTATTCCTAAAGAATACAACACTTTATATCAATCGGTAGCACTCGTGTATCATGGCTCACGAATCTCAAATAAAATCCCTGGCATGGTCTAACATTTTCTCAATAGTGAAATTGGGGCTTCCCCTTTCACAATAATTAATTAATCACAGGTAGACCGGACGTTGTGTGTTTTATAAAATAAAAAAATCTGTAAGTCGTTATTTGACAAATTAGTCGGTTCAGAAAATTCTATCAAGTATACCAAACTATTAATATAATTGTACGTCTCCATCATTTATCTTTTTCATCCTTCCTCTACCTTGCGTGGATTTCTCTAGTTGATTCATAGTGCACTGATCTATGAAAAAGAACCATTATTATATTATTAAGCTTTATTTTTCTTCTAGATCTGCTGTAGTATAAGAAGTGCAAGAAACCTAATGCCCAAAGTATGAGATGCAAAGTTTGGAAGAGGAAGAGGAGACATTTAAGAAAAGCGTGCTCCAAACTGTAGAGGAGATATTATGGAGGACAAGTGACCAGAGTAAATGGAAGAACACACCTTGATGTAACGACGTAGTGAAGTAAGAAGTGGAGGTGTATAACGAAGCATTCGTAGAGAGTTTGAAGGCTAGTAATGAAGAAACAGAGGAATAGTATATGGGCAAAAATCGAAGAACTTGCGCGTGATAGAAGAAACTTGAATGGCTTGGATGTAAGCATGGATAGATATTTTGGAAATGGATGCAGAAAGTAGTAATAAGGTGTTTTATAGACAGGCGAGATATAGGCGGAGGGAGAAAATATTCAAAACAAGTTATAAAGATGAATAAAGAAGGAATAATGAATAATATGGGAGAAGAAGAGAAGTAATTATAGAGAGAATATTTCAAGATGATATTAAATCCTAGAGAGGAGGCTGATGAGATTGAAACAAAGGAAAATAAATAATTAACAATACAGGAGGGAATGGGTCTGTCAAGGAAAATGGTGTAGGATGCATCAAATATGAGGTACAGGAGTGGACTAATTAATGGTGAAAATTATAATAAATGCATAAAAAGTAGGAATACACACTTTATACATGGTGCTGAAAGTGATATGGAACAAGAAGAGTGTACCAGGAGACTAGAAAAGGGAATTATATTAAAAATTTGAAAACAATACAATGAGTCCACGCCTCTTAGTAGTTCAGCTGTTCACACACTCGTGGAAAGTTGGGAATCTCTGTTTACCCATGATGCATTGAAACGTCAAACATAAAAACTTAAATATTACATTCAGCTGTTTGCCTCCAATATTGTGTGTTGATAACCCTTGTTTATTCTCTCGAGCAGTCATCAACATTATGGACCGAAAAAGGAAAATAGCTTTGCTTGTAGCTATAGAATAAGAGCAAAATGTGAAAATATATAGACGCTAAATAAACTAAATTGATTAATCTTTCTTTTAAATCATAGCTTTTGAGATACGCCATCGTGAGAATGTGCTGTCCTTATAAATAACACATGTGTGAAAGTTTGCGCATGCGCTGATTGGGTATTCTTGGCGGGTTTTCTGTAGGTACTGGAAAAGTTGAAATTATCTCTACTCGAGCAGTGCGGGCTACGCTGGCCACGCGGACCTCTTGTCATTGGATTAGAGCCGTCACATGACCAAATATAAGCGCTGCTCTCGTTTTACAGTGAACGTATGAATCCACAGTAAAGCGTATGTGCCCCTGTAAAAAAAAGAGAATATACTGTAAAAGAAAATGAAAGAAGGGGGGGATGGAGGAACAGCGCGTGTTTAGGGAACAGAGGTATACAATAGACTTGGTCTTTGATGTATGGCAGTTGATGGAAGAAAGGTATGAATGAAGAAAGGATTTGGTTTGGTATTTATGGATGTGAAAAAGTCAAATTATGATAGTGTGGATAAAAATAAATTCTGTGAACAGATGAAGGAGACTGGAGGAGAAAGAGTGTGTATGAAGATAGCCTATGCTGTGTCATGATAGAGAAGCAGGAGATGAGTGTTTCCTAGTAAAAAGGTGATTTAGGAAAGGGGAGTCCTCTCTTAACACTACTCTTTGAAATGCCAGTGGAAATGGTCAGGAATAGAGTGGCAAGAAAACTTGGCGAGGAAAAATCAAAGTAATAATGTTTGCTGATGACTTGATGGTACCGGGGTAAAAGGAAGAGTAAGCACAATAAAAGCTACAGGAATTAATGAGGGAGTGATAATATGGCTGAAATTTAGCATGGTGAAGGATGAAGTGATGGTAATGACGAGGGAGAGGATAAGACCTATAAAAGCTATAAAACTGGATGTAGTGGAGCTGAGAAATGTACATAATGTGAAGTATCTTATATGTGTGATAGAGGCGAAGGGTGGAGTGTATAGAAGATCTAGTAAGAAGAGGGCAGCATGGGGAGATGTTCTGCAGGTGTGTAGGAGACGTATTATGGAAAAGGGAAATGCCCTTCATGTAAAAGTAAGGGCGTACTTTGCACCCATAAATACATATCCAACAGAATAATGGACATTGGATGTAAGAAAGACAAGGAAATTAGAGTCCATGTAGATGAAGTTTTAGAGGAACATGCTCGCTTTCACAATGAGAAACAGGATTAGGAATGAAGTTGTCGGGGAAATAGATGGCCTACATGGTACATGAGATAGTAGTGAAAATAGGATGGTATTGCCATGCAACGAGGATGGAAAAGACTATAACCCCAAGGAGAATGATGGAGATGAAGTGTGTAAAGAAAAAAAATCGCAAGGGTGAGTAATAAATAAATAGAAAGAGCAGATAGCTGCAAGTGTGAGAGTGAGAGTAGAAGAAGGAATAAAATAACGGAGAAAATGGTGCAAGGAAAAGGAAGCTGGAGGAACTTGACTAAACCGATCTTTTCACAGGCTGGAAACTGTTGTTGGTGATGATGCAGTATTCGATATTACATCAATGATTCTCTGGAGTCCTTATTGTGTTTAGTAAACATGTTTGCTCTCGGCGAAGACTTATTATGTGTAAAATATATCTGCTATTACTATTCCAAATAGGTTTATTGTTTTAATAAATACTTGCCTAAATATAAACCATTGCATTGTAGCGTGTCAATCAGGTTGATTGATCACCTACAAGGAAAAAAACTAACTATTTATCAATATTCGTGTAATTGGGTGCC
>CABFOW010005064.1:8976-47256 GCA_902141385.1 Timema californicum
CCCATGGCTTCTTTGGTGCTGACTGACAGCTCACAGCTGACTTCTGACAGTCAACATTTAGGTATATACCTAAATTTTGACCGTCAGAAGTGACAGCTGCTAAACACATGTTTTTGCAGATCAAATGGTTCGACGTAGGGATACATAATTTGGTCAGGTACCTTTTCAAAGCCATCAGCCAGCACCAAAGAAGCCATGGGGCTACTGTAGTTGGATTGTAAGTTTTAATAATTACTTGATTTATCAGAATAAAACAAAGTATTTCAAATAATTGTTCATTAAAACATTTTCCACAAAGTTTGTTTTTTCGGGTATAAAACAACAAACAAAATATATTCAAGCTTTGATTTGGTTTTTAGAATATCTTGAAATTGAAAAGGGGACTTTGCACACCCATAACTATTTAGATTTTTAAAAACCTTTATCTAGTGTAATCATTTGGTTTTGTGTTGATAAATGTTTTATGATTACACTTTATAACACAATTAGTAGTTTTTTGTAAATTAATTATTTTGATAGATATATCTTTTAACTCAAACATGTATTTTTTGCTGTTGACTTACCCAATGATCATAACCGTCACAGTGATGAGGATTTCGGGGCTGAATTGCTAACTGCTCGGTTGAGGGTTATTTTACACAGATTTGTCAAGGGGATTTTTTTTTTGTCCTAACCCTTAACCCTTAGATTAGTAACGTGTTTAATCCCATTATAAAGTGGTATTCACAAATCTTTTAAGTAAGTAAATCAAATTTAAATTAGTTTAAAAATAAATAAACTTAAGGTTTTGCAGTTGGTGAGGGAATGTGTTTCTTAATATAAAAAATTTAAGTGTGATGAACTATAGTATTAATTAGTGACAATAATGAAACACATTTTAATAGCTGTGTGATTTTTGAAACACAAAATAAATTAGAGCAACATTTAAATTTACATGCCAGCGAAGAATGCATAAAGAATCCGGATAATTGTGCTTTTGCCGGAGTTCTTATGATGGTACCTTTCTTTTTTCCAGCCGTATGTATGAAGATTTTAGCAGGGACAGTTTTGATGACAGAAGGTAAGTTATTTTTGAACTACTGTCCAGTTCCTTTGCATGCTTCCTTTATTTCTTTAATACCCGTTTCAATTCAACAACTAGTCAGAGGATGTCAAATACTGCTGGATGTCGGAGGCCCCTACTCTTGACCAACCGCATCTTCGAGATTTTATTTTTTCTTCTTGGTATGCTTTTAAACTATACATTAAGCTTTTCTTTTAAGTAAAACCTCTTCTTATTCCTATACCTTCTTTCACTTATATGTTAAGGTGAATGTTGTGTTTCACCTTAAAATAAATTAAATATCACCTTTGAAACCATTAAAGGTTTGTACCAACTCTCCTGTAAACATAAATGAAGTTATTGGATATAAAATAAACAAATGAACGTTTCAAAAATATATCCTTTCTTAAATTATCATTAATTTAATGGTTTTACCAATATTGATCTTAAAAGAATGCTTAGCAAAGAATTGTGATATTTAAAAAACTTCTTGTACTGAAAACAAAATCTTTGTGTTAAGCGTTACTATTAATATATTTATTTTAGTTCACTTTTGAATAAAAACATAAAATTTTGATGATCTATTATACTATTTTGTTCCTACTCCATTCCTTCAACGATAGTAAAAAGATTTTAATAAATAAATTAGTTCATTAACAAATTAGCTGAAATTTTTATTTATTTATACATGAAAGTTTAGGTTACGTTATGTTGGAATAGTTTTCATACAAACATAATACTAAATATTGTGCACCAAAATACTAATTATTACACATGTTTAATGCTTGTTCAATCCTCTAACACGTTTAACTAAAATGTGAAGAAACTGAAGCACACAGTCAACAGGTCTAGTAGGCGCATAGTTAATTAATTTTAACTTACATTTAGTCGAGTAATAAAAATATTTAACAAATCACTTTTAATATTACAAAAAAAAATGCAGTCAGTATACAACTCTTTTTTCCCCCTTGGTATTCACTAAAAAAATAATTTTAAAACCAAACATGTGAATATTTAGTAGTGATTAACTTATATGTTGGTGGACTTGATTTTTCTTTAACTTTCTTTTCCTATTTCTTTATTTGACATTTTTATGTCTAAATTTAAAATTGACACTTTAATGCTAATGAGAATAAAATGAAACAAAAGAAGTACAGATAAACGAGTGACAGTAAATAGATTTTAAAGCATTTCAATAACAAATGTTGCCAACATAAGGTACAAATGTATGGATTGAATTTTATTTTAAGTTTTTGGTTTGTCAGAACTACTAATTTAATTTAAAAGAAAAAATTTAACACTTAAAATAAACAATGATTCACCAGTACTTTTATTTGTTTATTATTTTGATGCAAATCTTACTTGTCAAAGTGATGACAAGTTTTAATCTGATCTCTCTGCATGTGCGTTGATGACATTTTATTTAAATGTTTGTCGATATTATGTGTTAAACTTTACCAAATACTTAAATTCCTATCAATTCATATGAAATATTGAAAATGATCCAATTGAGAAAAATATTGCATGATTCAGAGCTAAAATATCATTTAAAAATTGTATGTTTTGTCAAAATGAAATTACGAAATTATTCTAAATGTGTATCATGTGAATCATATGTTTTGTGTGGCATTGAACATAGACTATTGTACGAAGTTTGCAATATGTGGTAATTCAATATTTTGTACAAACAGCAGTGGAATTGATTAAAATGTAAAACATTCATTTACAAAGAACAAAAACTAATAGAATTATCCAAACAACATTATTAAAGTTACATACTGCTATAATAATGTTTTAAAATCACATCTCAGCAGAAATATAGGAAAACATTAAATAGTCATGGCATCAACAAACTTGACTGGCCTCTTTTATTATTGTTTCTTCTGCGTCACTAAATTGATAGTCAAACAGAATTGTACTAATTAAAAAGTGCTCATTGTATTAAATCTCAAGGAAATTATTTTTATCAAACGATTTAAAAAACAGGTCAATAAATATTTGCATATTGTATTTAAAGTTTTATTGTTTATAATTGTGAATTTTGTGCGATAAACATGAATCAAATGGTAAAATCCACATACAAATGATTGAAATTTGAATAAATATTTGAGGCTTCACATTTTTCAAAGAAATATTTTTTTGTCAAAGTTAATAAATATACTTTATAAATTTTTTCAAAGCTTCACACACACACTTGATTCACCAATGATCTGGATTGTTCTGATAATCTGCGATTTGTTGGGAGGGTTATTCAACTGAGTTAATCAGAGAGATGTTTACTGGTTAGTGAAAAGAAAATGTTTGAAAGGAATGTCTTTGGTGACTAATACTTGGCGTCTTGCAAGTGAGGAAAATAATTATTGCTAAAGGGTAGATTTCAAGGTCAAAGAGTAAGAAGGTAGATTTAAGGGGTCTTCTTCATCATCAATTGTTCCCAGCCTTGATGAAACAGCCTACCAATTTTTCCAGGAGAGGTGTTTTCATATACCTTATAGGGTTTTCGCTCAAAAAAAGCTTTCGGCCTCTGTTGGGTTCGAACCTACAAACATTGGGTCCTGAGGTGAGCACTTTACCCCAAGATCACTGAGGCCAACGTTGGCATGGATTATTCAAAAAATGTGTGTGTGCACACACATATATATTGAAGATGGGTCAGATCCACCTTTTTTCAAATCTGAAACTTCTTTTTGCCCTCAAATCCCTAATTAAAATTTGAATTTTAGAAAATTTTATGAGCATAAGTGTTTAACTTTCTCAATAATTAGGATTTTTTCCTTCACTTCTGATTTAGTTTACATTAAATGGTAAATTAATTATCTGGGGTTTGGTTGTTAGGTTTTTCCTATCATTATTCTAGTTTTAACCACAAGAAACTAAAACTATTTTAATACCTTTAAAAATAACTTCAACTTAGTACCTATTTAAAAAAATATATTATGATTTGAGTCTTTAATCCATGAATATTCCTTCTAGGTTATAGGATCACATCCTTTTCTACTAGAATATATGTCAATACACTTGATTCTTGATGTAAAAATGTTTTGTTTTTTTTACTATTTCAGACCTAAGCCTATCCTAACTCGCTATCATTTTATGATTTTGAAATAGGGATTGTTTGTCTCTGAGTACTTTTCATATATACTGGACTTTCAAAACTATAGTCAGATAGACACCCTGCTATAGCTTTTTTTTTACGTCATTTCCATTACAACTTCCAGAAGTCTATGGCTGGGATAATTTTTTATTAAAACTATATATTTTCACAGCTTCATATGCCTTTAAATATAACTTAAGACTAGTGCAGGCACAACATCCAGTCCCTGGCAGTTAATTTATCACTGTGAAAGGGTAAACCCACATTTCACCAATGATTCATTTTTCAGCCCCCCTGGGACCCTTAGCTCATTAGGCAGACACAGTACCGACTGAGCTAAGGTGTCTGGACTTTTATTATAACCATAGTTTATATTCGAGTTTGTGTGTGTTTTTGAGAGAGAGAAAAACATATTCTGCAAGATCACGACTTAGCCCTAATATTAAAATTTATATTTATAACAACAAAATTGATATTTCATTTGCAAGCAATAATCTTAAGAAAATACTCTTTCTCAAATTGGACTAATCAACAAACTATACATCTGTGACCTCCTCTACTCACAAACTATTTAATCATAACTGTAATGTCAGCTAGCATCCTAAAAGTTTGAGAATTAACTTAGTCATTCCTCTAGGTTGGTGAGATTAGATATTTCCTGAATCAAGGAAAGCTTAGGGCAAGATTTACATGGTGGCTACAGACAGGGAAAACTTGGAAAAGTCAGGGAATTTTTGGATGACAAGGAATTGTCGGGAACCTGGTAAAATCAAGGAAGTTTGTAGCCACCCTGAAGAAACAAAGTGAGGCTGTTCGTGCTCTAGCTGCTATTATTGCTCATTTATCATTGTTAATCTCTTGTAGGCAGTATTCTTTGTTCTTTAGCAAGCTTATGGCGGGAAGGGGAGGAGGGATACTTTAATGCTTGTGGAGAGAGATAAAAGTTGTGTGTTTCACTCAATGGGTCTGTCTATCAACATGTATTTGTTATAGGGTCCCTACACAATAAGTCAGACTNAAAATCAAGCATCTTAAGTTTAGGCTAAATGTTGTTCGACAGTTACTGGAAGAATTCAGTCCTACTCGGGTTCCCTCTAAAGGTGGCAGGCGCTCAGCAAATCTCACACCTAACCCACTTCGACTAACTGCAAGACATTTTCCATCCCCAGTGCCCGGAACAGCAGCTAAGCGCAAACCGCAGATGCAGTGTTATGTCTGCAAACACACAGCTAAAACACAGCCAAAGCGAAAAGACACTATGTGGATGTGTGTAGAATGTGATGTAGGACTTTGCATCCATCCATGCTTCACCACATTTCACACAAAAACAAATTTTTAAAATCTTTGAATTGTATTTGAAATGCTAAATTTTTACCTAGATATTGTTTTTTAAAATTTTATAACTACTTTGGAAACTGCAATACATAATTTTAAAATTAATATGCAAAAATTAAAAATATATTTAATTTTCACCAAAAACCTCACTCCACAGGGATGTTGTACTATATTAAAACTACACTCACCAAAGGGTTAATAAAGTAATAATTAATACTGGCAGTCTGATTGCTCGTGTAGGGGCAGTACTGAAGGAGGGACTTTGAAAATACTAATGTTATCCAAATTTTCTGATCACAGTATCATTCCATCAGTCTTGCAAGTGGTAAGAGAGACTGGCGGTAATACTGACAGTAAGACTGTGTGCATGAGGTCGTCAGTTTCCTTCAGTCTCTATAACAAACACAGACTGCACATGCCTTTTTCTTATCATCCATGTTGCATGTTTATGATCTCATTGTAAATACAGATGCATACTGACAGTCTGACTGATCGTGTAAGGGCCCTATTAGGTTCAGAAAGCGATACAGAGCTTCAAAGATTTAGATAAGGACAGACATATCTACTATTTTTTGTGGTGGGAAGTGAGAGAGGGAGGAAGTAGGTCAACCATTTATGAGCGATCAGTCTGTCTGCTAGCAGGCCAGGCAGGTTGTAGTGATTAAAAGGGTGTAGGGACACAGATCTTTCACATTTTATTTAAAAAATCCATTTGAAGGAGCTGAAACTTGTTTTAAGTTCAAAGAAATCATTATTTCATATTTTTGAGTTCATGAAATAAAACAAAGGCATTTATAGGCAAAATGGACATATTTCTCGTGGATTTTAATAGTACGGGTATTTTGAAACCAATTTCTTATTTCTTAGGCAAAATTTTGTTTATAAAACATTAATGTAGCCTATAAGTACACTCTTAGATAATATGTGACTACCTCTGTAATCTAGTGGTCATAATTCCTGGCTTTAGATTCAGAGGTCTCTGGTTTGATATTTGACGCTTCCAAAATTTAGCTGTGGAATATTGGGTCTGAAACGGGTTCAAACTTAAGGCCTGTGAAGAGAAATTAGGAGCTACTTGAATAAACAAGTAGCGGCTCTGACTTATAAAACTGACTAATGGTCAGAGGGCTTGTGTGACACCCTCTCTCCGCATAGGTAGGCAATATCGGCACTAAAGTTGGCAGCTGCTCTGTCAGTAGTTCGCTTGCAGACTGACAACATGGATTATTTTTTTATAATAAAAAATTTATTTGCCAATGTGTAACAAAATGTTCCAAGGACTGGACTGTTTTTGTATATATTCAATTATTTAGCACGGCATTTTACTACCTGTTTGGGTTATATTCTTAAGTATTAATTACACTAATGAATTAGGAATTGGGAATGTTGAATTTAGAGGAAGTGAACCCACATTTACATGGAGGGAGAGTGTAAACCAATTTAGGAACAACCTTCCCCCAGTTCACTCAATCGAGATTCTAATCTAGGATCTCTCCGTCCTCAGTAGTCTGGCTCAACACGAAACTAGCGCATTAGTCAACTACGCCACCGAGGCAGTTATAGTTATGTATTGATTAGCTATATTAACAATTTATCATCCCTTTAACATATTATGCTTTTAAATGTTTAACTTCAAAGACCTTATTTAAAAACATATATACCTTGAGCTTAATAATAAAATTATATTCTTTAAGCCAAAATGGCTGACAATGAAATACTATAAGTAGTCAATAGCTGCTGTACTACTTTTATCACATATTTTTAGTGTATTTTGGTTATTGCTAGGCTGTGGATCTATATACACTAAAATCTGGTGAAATATGCGAGAAAAATGGGAAAATATGCACAGCAAAAAAGGGGGGGGATTACATTTAAAAGTCAAAATATTAGAAAATGTCACACACTCAAAGGTGTAGAAAACTTATTTTTCCATTGGGGGGAGGGGGTGGTTTCGAACCCCCATGACTTACTCTGCCTTTTATTTCAAACTTTTCATAGTTTGCAAATAATATTTTGACTAAGTAGGTACCGTATTGGCCCGAAAATAAGCCACATTTTTTTCCAAGAAACAGCTTTCATAAAACTCTAATGCGGCCTATAATCGCACTCTTAGATAATACACATTCAAAGCTGTACCTATAGGGTATACATGTTGTTAAATCGATATATCTACGCCACTGCTATATAAAAATAAATGAACCTTGATATTTGGCAAAATTATTTAAAAATAAATTAACCATATGAAGAAATATATGAAGAATTACAATTTTATTTGTGTGTACAATATTGGAGCCATAATGGCTGCAAAATAAAATTATTTTTTCAGTGCATTCTATCGGCAATATACACTTTTGGTAAAGTAAGCTTAACTATTTCTAGTGAGATTTTTGTTTCAGTATGTTGGTCAAAATTTATTTTAATGTGAGAACAATAACTTAGTATGTGTATTAAATGGTCAACATTTATTCTATTGTGAGAACAATAATTTAGTGCATGTATTAAATTTAGAACATTTATTCTACTGTGAGAACAATTTAGTGCATGTATTAAATTCGGAAGTGCAGCATGACGGATCATGTTGAGAAAAGAGCGGGTCTTAGCCAAGGAATAAAGTGTGAACAACCTACCTTTTTTTTTCCCAAGCGATTTAATTTTGAGTATGAATAACTTATTTATTTCCAAGTGACATCATTTTAAGTGTAAATATTGTGAGTTTTTTATATGAAAGTAATTTTATTTAAGTAACCTAATTTTAAGTGTAAGCACCTACCATTAAACAATTTCTATTTTCACATGATTTAATACACTGATTATATTTAAGTGGGAATATTGTTTTTTTTATCTAAAAGTTGTCGAAAATTTAGGGTGCGGCCTATTTTTGGGCCAATATGGTATGTTGAGATGACGGGTGTGTTAAGGGTGGTAAACCTATCCACATAAGCTACAAACTCCACTTCTGGCAGTTCTGTTAATTAAGCTGCTTTTTTCTTAGGGTGATTCCTGAAGTGGGATATTATAGGTGATAGCAAAAATGTTTGCCATACTTGCTTGGCTCATTCCAAGAAATCTCCTTTCT
Organism: Timema californicum; assembly: GCA_902141385.1. Lineage (NCBI taxonomy): Eukaryota > Metazoa > Arthropoda > Insecta > Phasmatodea > Timematidae > Timema > Timema californicum. The sequence goes on from CABFOW010005064.1 coordinate 17,524, forward strand.
TTTTCAATAATATGAATGAATGAGAAAAGAAGTACAGTATTTGAAATGTTGACCAAGCTAATTCTACAAGGTGTATCTTGAAAGTGAATATTAAAATAATCATAAATTATAATTTGGAAAATGACAATATTTATTATCACATCTTGTAACTTGAGTCGAGTATTTCTAAAAGCTCTCGAGTTTGAATTGAGTTTGAGTATATTCATAATTTTAAAATGTTAAAAATTATATTAAAACACATGTTCTTAAAATATGAATGACATTCATTTTTATAAATAGTAAATATTTTCAAAGAGAAAAAGTAACAATGGAAATATTGGTTTTTAAATTAGAAATAACACTTATAAAACACTTACTTAAAAATAAGAACAACATTCAAATAAAAATCTAATTAAAATAGTTTCAACATTCATGTCTTTAAGAACATTAGAATTATACTAACAATTATAAAAAAGTTAATAAAATGAATGCCATTCAGTTCAATAAAGACTCTGGACGCACAAGTCAATATTATGTTTAATGGTGGTGGTGTTTTTTTATTATTATTTTTTATTTAGCAACATCAAAACTTTTACAAGTGCTACCACACTAGTTTAGAAATTAATATATATAATCTAAAATTATTCTAAAGTATCATTTTTATAATTTTCTTTTTCTGTTCATACCTAAATTTTTGTTGGGAAAATGTTTACACATAGTTTAAAAATGACATGCGCATTAATCTCTTATAACCATGAGGATTATTAACAAGAACATATTTACACATATTTTCTAAAATCTTTAATGTAGAGAGAGACCCAGGTATGTTAGAGAAGAGTCAGCCACTTGGTTCTGGAATTAATTTTTGTTGAGTTGAATTCTGCACTCATGCCACTTACATTTAAATACATTAACTTATGTGCCTGTTTATTTATTTTATTAATGGAAGATATTCAATAATTGTTTTATAAAAATGCATTTGGTTCACTCTTAAACTTTTTAAACAAATTTTAATTTACAAATGAAGGAAAACCTTCCAATAGATATAAAGAGATATATTAGCCATTTTTGTTGCAATCACCATGATACTTGCTATTGTTAGAGTTATATAAAATAATTTTTAACAAAATAAGGGCTTTTAATAAATCATGACATTTGTCAGTGGGTATGAGTAAATTTCCGCTTAACTTAGTCTGATTTATAGGTGGCAAGGCCAGGGCTGGAATCCAAATACCTATCCCACAAGTATAATTAAAATTTATAGCCTAAACCGTTTGTAAGATATAGTGCGGAAGCTTGTTATAAAGTTAGACCAATGAATATTTTATAAAATAACCTATATTGCTAGATTTATAATAACATATTCCAGTCTGTGGCAAGGTCAATTTAGTAAAATGCTTCCAGCAGCCTATTTCCTTCCACCATACTTTCTCTTTTATTTGTTTCCATTCTTTTCTCAATTTTGCTGTTATCTTCTCACACTTTCCTGCATTCTTCAGCTCTATCACTCTTGCAATTGTTTTTCTTTTCCATTCTTATTACATGACCACACCAGCTGAGTCTTGCTTCCTCTAATATCGCGTGTATCTCCTATACCCAAACTCTTTCATGGATGATATCATTCCTAATCCTGTTTCTCCTTGTGACAGCTAGTATATAGTCTTCTAAATCCCTTGGCCTCCATTTTTCTGGTTACTCTTGAATCCACATGTCCACGTTTCTTCTGCATATTTAACTATGATTATTAAGTGCACCCTATATACATATGTTATTCACGAGATTAGTGTACCTGGATGACAGCTCGAAATGTTACTAGAAGTAATCCCTAATATTACACTACGCCAACAGATGGTAATATATTAATGTGATAGTTAACCACAGTAATTTAGGCCAATATTATTTATATATTTATAACACCACTTTCACAAAAATTTCTAACGAACATAGCTTCAAATTAGCACCTGACGGATCTAAACCATATGATTGAACATAACGGTAAACAACTTTTTTACAATGATGCCGATACGCAGTTGATGAAAATATTTTATTCAGTTAAATATTTGAAATTTGATAATAAAATCATTTATTGTATGTAAAAAAAATGACAACAATTCTCTTTTCCAAGTAAATACGATGCCTGTATTAAAAGTTATTGATGTGTTCACTATATTACACAAAATCAGCAACGTTCTGAAACGAAAAATAAGTACTTTTAATTACGTTTAAAATATTGTTTCAAGTTGGATAAAAAGAAATTATTTAAAAAATTAAATAGTATGAGAAAACTTAAGTTCACATTATTTTAAATGTAATATATAACAGGTAATTAAAGATCTTTACATTTATAACAAAACTGTGATCTTTTACAAGGGTTGGCAACCCAAAACCTAAACATATGATTTTCGAACTGTCATCCAGGTAAAAACCTATCGTGAACGGAATATACCACTTCTTCATAAAAGGTCAGCTCTCTTAAGCACTTTTAAAAAAAATTATCCCTGCTGGCCTTTCCTGATTATATTTATACTCCCAACCATCGCCTCAATCACACTTCCTTGTCATTACTATCACTTCACTCTTTGCCATGCCAAGTTTCATTCCATAGCCCAATTCTGTTCCTGTACCTCCTCTTCCTTCTCTCACCCACCCCTTAGGGATGTGGTATCAAAAGAAAAGTATCGGCACTGTTCTCATTAAAATTATCAGAAGAAAAATATCGATACTGTACTAATATTGAAAGAAAAGTATCAGCATCAAAATTTTGGTCTGGAAAATCTTTTTCATCTAGTATCTACTATCTCTTAGCCACTTCGATGTCCGCGTGGCTTAACGCGCGCTAATCTCATGTTGGACTAGATTGTAGAATACGGGTAGATCAGAGTTTGATTTCTTTCAGGTGCACTGCGGGTGGATTTCCTAAATGGCTTTACACTCTCCCTCCACACATACAGGCGCCTTGCCACTAAATTAAACTTACTTAATCCCTAGCCCATTAGTGTAATTAGCACATAGACGTATCACCTGAACAAGTAGAAAGATGTGGGGCTGAAAAAATTATCAACTTTTGTGTCATAACTGTATTTTAATTTTAATGTATATACTGAAAATTATAATGGTTTTTAATATTTTACAACAATTTTTATAAGATGCTTTTTCACTACCTAACTTCTTTAAAAAAAACTCCCATAATTTGCTTCCGGGAGATGCCATTTTTTAACTAGATTCATTGTTTATATACTCTGAAGAGATTATTAACTATGGAAACTGCCAAGTTTTATCTGCCCATAAACTTTTCTGCTTTATTTGCTTATTGAATTATACAAAAGCTACTTTCTTTTAATTGGTTTGTGATGACCGTACTCATTGATAAAGAAAGGTTAGTAGACTGGTCTCCACTGATCGTGGCCCAGCTGTATTGATAAATATACATGAAAGAACATCTGTAAACATGGTGGCTACAGACAGGGAAAACGGAAATGTCAGGGAATTTAATTAAAAATAAGGAAAAGTCAGGCAATTCAAAAATGTCTTTTTAAGATATCCCATTAATTTTGCAACTAAACTTTAAAACAAAAGTTAATAATATCTAAATAAAATAACATTTTAATTTTAAAAATAACTGATAAAACCATTTATGTTTAGTAGATACAAATTTTTTTAATATATGATCAATAATAAACAAGTCATCATCCACCATTAAAACTGGAAAAAAGTATTCAGAAAAAATTGAAAAATGTTGCCTGGAAAAATCAGGGAATTTTGTAAAATATGTTTTGTAGCCACCCTGATAAATTATGATGAGCTAAAAGAGATTGAACGCTAGAGTTGCATAAAATGAGTGAGAATTGAGAAATTGTGTTATTTGTTCTTCCTCCACATTACACCCTAGTAAACAATTGATCCCAGCATGAGTGAAGATAACAAAAAGCTATTTCTTTCGATACCGGAGTGTAAAGTATTATTATCAATAAAAGTATAGGAAAAGAAGTACTGAGTAAAAATAATAATACTAGTATCGAAAGGAAAATATAAATTCCACTACCAAGACGTTTATAAATTCATACATTTAAAAAAATATACGATGTCATATAGCATGGATAAATGCTACAGACCATTGCCTCTGTAGAATTATAAATTCATACATTAAAAAAATATACGATGTCATATAGCATGGATAAATGCTACAGACCATTGCCTCTGTAGACGTTGCCATGATAAGAATGATTACAATCATCCACAAGTCTTACTAAGTGCGTCACACAGAAATGATAGAAATTTCACTGGATTTTCGTAGAATTGTTTTTTCTGGTTTTTGAATATTTAAACTCTGAATCTTGGGAATTCATCTGCTTATGCTTAAATGTGAACTGAACCTGATCAGGAAGAGTGACAAGCTGGAAAGATAGACTAGGTCTTAACACAGGTAAATTTTCTTTGTAGTGAGTTCCAAACCATCTTTCGAAGTTTGTTCCCTTTCTTTCACTTAAATTTTTCTATTCTCACGCACATTTCTTTTAGTCACTAGGCATTTATTTGTATTGATTTATAAAATAGTTATCTTTGTAATACTAGCTCAAATTGTAATTTGTGTCCAGAAGAGAATATTACTTTGACCATTCTTGGAATATAATGAAGCCTTTTTCAATTCCCATATGGGTTTTATTTCAAGATTTCAAAAATTAACTCGGCCAATTATTTTGCCCACCATTCCATGTGTTTAACTTTGAATGTAATTTGTGTGTGGGTCTTGGAATCCAATGTCCAGATCATTACTATCACAGTTTTATTCAAAATAAATTCTATAACAATTCTTTGCTAAAGCACTAGAAATCTAAATAAGTTTGTTGCTTGCTCATCTCAGACACACAAATCCCTCTACTACTGGTGTGCAAAGAATACATACTTTATTAGGAATAAAGTGCAAAAAAAATTTTATCCATAAGATTATCCAATACTTAAATAGCTTTATAATTCTGATATCGGGTATTTACGTGAGGTCAAGTGTTTGAATGTGTGTTGGCACAATTTATGTTAGAATTTGTCGCACTAGTAGTGGTAGTCTGTTTAATAGATGCATGGCTATACTTTCTATTGCCTTTTTTACTAATCCTTTGTACAATATTTGATACTACTAACTAACCCTTGGAGAGTGACTTGAATACTCGATTCACTCTATATATTTACAAAGAATCTACCTTGCCCGGTTGAAAATTCTTCATTTCATTAACGGATGCCCATTTCTCCCTATCCTTCATCTTTTGGATTGGTATTTACCAACATGTATGTACTGGTACGAGGTAAATTTGAATTAAAGACCTCATTTTCTTGTGTTCATGTTCTTTGTAGAGCAACAATTTAGAATACGGTATTTTTTTATTTTTCACTTTATGTGGTCTTGTCCCTAACCTAGTAATGAACGCATTGTAAACACCTTGTTGGTCGGGCCGTTTTGCTAATTGTGACTTTGTTCTGTGTTAGACCGACTGCCCGTGGAGGCTCGCCCCGACGCTATGCACCGTATTAAGACGTCCGTCATAATATGCCGTCGGTCGGGTGGAAACGTTCGCTCGTGCGGGAAGCCTTGGAACGAACGTGTTGAAGACGTGGCGCGGATCGACGGGACTACCTCTCACCGTCTCTCACTTGCTAGCTAGCTATTTGTCTTTTATTCGGGTGAACTCTTTTAAACACTAGAACATTTTGTCTTGTTACACAGTGATAATATAATCAGTCTTTAAATCACAATAGTGATGGTCAATTGATGTTTACTTGATGCAAGAGATGTAATGTGAATTAGGGCTAAATATCGTGCATTGCAAGCTTTTTTCTTTCTTTTTTTTTTAACTCTGCACAGGTGTCAGATGTTCACTTAGTTATGACTGAAGTGACTATTATGAGCGCCGAGACTTGCAAGTCTTAGTTTTTAAGCTATCAAGCTGTAGAATGACGCCCTTAAACTTTTTTCCTGCAATAATTGCTCGATTCTTAATTGACTTAAGTAATATGTTGTATAATTGATTTGATCATGTATTCATTTCTTTACACGACATTGTATGTGTTATTTGTTATTCTTGTATAGTTTTTATGTGGGATAACCATTTGGTTCAAACCTGAAGACTATTTGAGTTCTCTACTTCATTTTATATTTGGATATCTTGGTTCATATGTGCACTCACCCCTCCTTTTAGTTCTACCTCATCCACTTTCCTTGCATACTGCTTGTGTTTTAATGGATTTTTATAGTTATGTTACAGACCAGCTTGCCTTAAGAGTCATATGTTTCACGGTTAAAAGTTGGACTTGGCTATGTCTCGGCCCCTAACTGTAATCATCATGATAAACAATTAAGTTATATAGTGAAAATGTATAAAATTACAATATAATTTTTCCTTTTAATAATCATATATATACAAGAGACACACACACTTATTAAATAGGTGCACTAATCAACAATTCAAAGATGTAAACTAATCCCATTTAAAAATGCCCATTTTAAATCAATTATTAACCTTTTAAATGTGTGTGTGATGTTAACGGCCATTAATTTATATCTACCGCTTTGTGAGTGACACATTGATCATTGGGGAGCTTAAAATTCATATAAGAGTTTCTTTAAGTACTGGCTACTAAATAGTAGGAAAGTTTACCACAGGTCTATATGAATCTATTGCTGGTGTAACCAACCATCTATTGCTCATATATATCTTTAGCAAATTATTTTATAAGTCAATGTGTGGTGTTGGTGACTCTCTTAGACTATGTTACTAAATTATAAGGAAAACACCTCTTCGCTTTGAGGTAATTGTATTATATTTGGAAGCAGGTTCAGGAAATGTGGTTAGAAACATATAAAAGGAACGACCACAATATGGCTTTTACAATAAAAAGAACACAGTTCACACTTTACATTGTTGCCATGGGACAAAGAGGTAAGGCTGCCACTTGAATTTTTTTTATTGTTACTGCCCATTCCCCTGACCAAGTTTCATTCAACCGGAACTCATTAAGAGGGAGGGTGAAACGCAACTTCCTAAAAGAGGAAAGATAAAAACAACAGGAAAGTTGTAAAAATTTTATGATACTTAGATAGGAACATGTATAAGGAATAACACATGTGAGCAGGAGCTTGTGAAAGAAATAGCCTATGTTATTTCTTTTATACTTCATTTACGGTAGGAATTACTCTCTGAAAGGTCCTTTTTATTACCAATATCCTACTATATAATAAATTTCTGGTGCAGGATGGGGGGAAGGCCTTCCAGAAAACAATTCCTATGCTGAACAGACTATGCATGTTCTTATCTAAGTGTCATATCATTCTTTACAACTCTCTTTTGTATTTTTGATTTTCTCTTTCAGGAAGTTTTGTTTCACTCTCACTCCCTCCTAATGAGTTCAGATATATTGAATCCTATGTCTGGGATTGGACGATAACAATTTTCTTTAAGAAATTACCTCTTTGTGCAATGGCAGCAATGTAAAAAGTGTGAACTGTGTTCTTCTTTTCATTGTGAAAATCACATTGTGTTAATTTCTTTAATATTATTTATCCATATTTCCTGTACTTTCTTCCATACATAATTTTTACTAAATGGCAAGTCTCCCGCAGAAAGACAATATTTAAAATGTTTAGTAGCTTTTAAATATTTAAAAGGTTATAATAATGATTCTTGCGTATAACCCGAACGGGTAGTAATACTAATAATAATAAAATAATGATTCACATATTGAAACCAGCCTTCTGACCTAACAAAGATGAATACCATGACTTTTATTTATCACCTCAAATTTTAACATCTATTCTTTGTTCTGTGTTGATTTTAGGGCACTTATTTTAATACAACTTTAAACACAAAAAATAAAATCACTAAAATAGCCCTAGTGAGCAATGTAAGTTGCACTTGAAAGGTTAATTTTTTAATACTAAACCATATTAATGTATTAGAAAATTCATCTTTGGCTGCTTTTGGTTTTCAACTTTTTTTGGTAAATTTTAATAAACATCACACACAGCTTACATAGACTTTGGCTTGACAAACACTTGCTGATTTGCCAGAAAATAACCTATGAAAACTAATTCAAGATGCTTGGATGGTCTGTAGCACAACCACGCCTAAGTTTCCTGCTTCCCTTTTTGTTTTATTAAGGTACCAATCTTTCTAGTTTCACTCTTAGCTATAGTTAGTATTGCCCCGGTACTAGCGAGTTTTCGGTAATTCTGTCCGGGAACACGCTGAGAAGGCTTCCCGTGTGCCGGTCCGACGCGGTGCTAGCTCGCGCCCGGTCAATATTACTGTCACCCCTGGATATGTTCACTTGATTAATTTTTTTTTTACATTAATTTAGTTTTAGACAGTGTATTTAAGTGAACTTATTGTATATTTACATTTGAGCCAATAAAAATACTTCTTTCATATTTGTCTTGAGTCATTTTATTTTTTGTTGATTGGAGGGAGCTTAAAAGGTATGTTTAAAATGCCAGCACAAAAGATCACATTTTTTAAAGAAATTTAACAAAGTCACCTTGATACAGGGATTAAACAGAAAGTTCTTTGCGTAATGCACCTCTGGGCTATCCAAAATTCGACTGTGCTCAGGGGTCAGTTTAAGTGCTGACGACAGAGTCAACGGTGGAGATTAAATTATGACTCCAAAGGAGCCATTTAAATCCACATTTCCATCATATCCTTAAATTGTGCTTGTTTAAATTAAACTATGGATCCTGGATTTTATTCCCATATAGAATTATCATTGTCTAATAATTGCTAAGTTTCCATACAAAATAAAATTGTGGTCAAATGTTAATTTGCTATAATGGGAATTTATGTTCAATCAAACTGCCTTATATTGGTTTTATTCATGTTTAGTTTAAACTATCACTGCAACAATTAAAAAAAAAATTACTGTAAATATTGAATATTTGAAAACCCATCCCTAGATCAAACAATATTGCTTTCACGACAAATAGTATACTATATACTGCCACTATGCCAACTTAACACATGCCTTAAACACTACATTATTAACTTAGAGGCCTTAATTTTTCAAGAGAAAGAAAAAGTGGAGTACATCACAAGTATGTTTTAGAATTTAAAGCCCATACTAGCTATTACAGCATTTTTTTCTATCAACCATGGAAAGTAAATAGATTCATAAATAGTGTTTATTGGACATTATATATTATTCTTGCAAACAAAGCAAATTATTATTGTGTTGTGCTAATTAAAATAATTCTTATTATTCTTTAAAGGTAACAAATATTTATATTCATCTTTAATGTTGAAAAAAATATTTGTTATCCTTAATTATATTTGGTACACTTGTGTGTGTTGAACGTATATTTATGTGAATTGGTCTTGAATCAGATTAATGTTGCCTTCTAATAAGTAAGCAATTAAACTATATAGGTGTGGTTAACTTACTACTGGTGAACTCGCGCAGGCATGTAGAGGAGTAAGAGAGGAGAAGGGGAATATGGTAGAGGTAGAAAGGAATGTATCTTTTTTTTGTATGAACCCAGACATTAACATCTACTGTTGACCAAAAATTATATATCTTTATAAGCTTAAGTGTATGTATATATATATTTTTTAAGAAGATGGTGGGTCTTAAAGTGTTGTGGTAGGATAAAAAAGATTCTTGACATTGCTGTGATACAAGTATTTCTTATGTAGAGGATCCAGGCAGCGTAAAAATCGTCGGTTTATGGCAGCAACCAAATGTTCAATTTTTGCTCTGGTTAGGCCAGCATATTCAGAAAGTGTGCTCACAGCCTTAGCCATTGAAATCATAGTATTACTGAAATTCAAAGAATTTACATAGCTTTGGCTGATCTAAACACTTATCTTTCCTATCATTTCATAAGCCAGAAATTAGCTTATAGGTTGTGTTTCGTTGACCAATCAGACACAATCTTCTTAGATGGTGGTGTCGCTAGCGAAGGCTAGTTGAACTTCTCTCGCCTGACTCGGCCATGAGTGCAGCCGCAGCTACCAAACCTGCAAGCTGACAAAGAGCTTATCGACTCACAGCCCGGAGATCAAGTGCTTACAAACTTGTGGACAGGCTCATGAAAATACTGGTGTAATGAGGTCCTTTTGGTGTTCACAACACTACAATATAAATTATTGGTTGGCCTTGCTGTCTGTAGCTTTGTATTTGTTTCATGGACAGTACATTACTCTTAAGGTTTTGTATGTCATTATTATCTATTAGCATCTTTCTGTTATAAGATGTTTTGTTTCCATTTGAACACCAACTGCTGAGTAACATTCCTTAAGGTGCGAGCAGAAAGAAAGCAGGCTGCCTGCTTACTGATTTCCAGCATGTGTAGTGTACACAGAGGATGCAGACGAAAGTATAAATCCTGCTAGTTGTCACATGTTATTACTGTCATAAAGATGTCCAATTCATCATCTGATGAGTTTTTACTTATTGACAGTGTTCATTCAAAATTGAGAAGAAAAGAAATAACTGTATTCATCCAATAAACCGAGATATTTTCACAACATTTATTTCAAATAATCCTTTGTTGTACCTTAAGTGAAATTTATAAAATAGGCCTAAGATTTAGATAATTGGCAGCCTGAGCAAAATAAGGCATACTTTCCTATCATTTTGCAGCACACACACACACACACACACTAAACTCAGCACCACCTACATTCTTATTAATGTTTAAACAAGTCAATTTATGTTTACGTTATAAAGCCACTTTCCCTCCTTAGCTTCCTTGTTACGTACCATATTTGGATGTATTTTTTTGACTAGGTTGTTAATATATTTTTAAAAAACTTCATATGATTGCCTTATGTAAAGTTCGTTCACGGTAGGAGTTTACCTGGGAAAGGACTTTTTTCCCTACCAGAAATCTATTATATAGTAGGATATTGGTAAGAAAAAAGACCTTTCAGAGGTAAACTCCTACCGTGAATGAAGTATAGAATCGTTTCCTCACTCAAGGAATCATTACAATTGAAAAAATGTTATTTAAGAATTATTTCAATTCTCTCTTTAAAAAAATTCCTTTTGCGCCCCCTAAAATTTGACGTATTGAGCATTTGTCCATCTTGCCGAGTTATAAAACGGGCCTATATATACATTTTCATTTATAGTATGAGAAAGTTTAATTATTTAAGTGAGAAGGGGTAGTAACAAATAACTTGGGGATTAATCCAAACAAATAATCTAAAGGGCTATAGTGAAAATATGTTTGATAAAAATATTTTTATCTCGTATTTAGAAAAAGGTTGCTAATTATGAAAATTGTGAGTTGATGCGATCCGGTTATCTTGTTGGCACATTTATGTATACATGGGCAAGGTTAATGAATTAAATAATATATAAAAAAAATAGCCTTATCTATTATTACTCACCAACACCACCCATTTCCATTCTTATTTCTATCCAGCATTTCTCTACAAAACTATTGGAATGACTTTTCTATATTTTTTTTGTCACACATAGGATATCTGTGTAACACACAAGTAATCAAACTTTATATATCAACCATATTTTCTCTTGAACGCAGGTCCCCATTAGTAACGCTACATACATACACTTTTTTTTCTTTTTTTTTTCTTTACAGACACTACTGACAAAGCTGAAATGTCTGATTGCAATCACAACAGTTGTATGTTAAACCTTATCAACGGTACTTTGCTAAAACAGGGTGTCTACTCACCAGAAATTTCTCTTTGCATGGAAAATAAACACAAATCATAGGCAATTTGAATGACTTGATGCACACATAATTTAAAATATATTGTGTTTGCAACATGCAGAAATGGGTTCGTAGACATAAGCAGGTTATGGTTTACTAATGCATGAACATGCTGCAAGCATAGTATATGTTTTGTATTAAGGATTTTGTTTTAAAATAGTAAATAAATTATGTTAAAATGTTAGGTGTATTTTTTTTACCATGCCTCAATTCAATAAAGTACAAATTAGAATGCATTTTAAATAAAGTTTTTAATATCCAGTGAAAGATAGTTGCAAATTTCTTAAATTTAAAATTAGTTTTACTAAATTTCTTGGTTTGAATGCTTTTTAAGAATAAACATTAATTTAATACTATTAAAATGGTAAGTCCATGTACCTTTTTTAAAATTATAATAGAGGATTTTTAAACATGGAAACAACTGGAAAAACCTTGGAATTCTCAGATAATTTAGTTTCCAAGATTTAGTAGACATCCTGTAATAATCCACAAACGTATACAGTTGTTTTTTTTACAAAAAATTCTTAAACGTGAGCATATTTGTATACTGCATTGTCATCTTGACAGCCAGATAGTTGAATTAGCAAAAGGGAAAGTTAATCAAAATTACACAAAGTATTAAAACATGTCACAAAGAAAGGTTTTGGTCAGAACGGCTTTATTCTTGGTAAATCCTTGTGTGTTTCTCTAACCTATCAAGTCTAGCAATGTAGCCACTAGATCCAGCTACATAGACTTGTCCCCGAGAGCCGATACTAAGGGCGCTGATGCTGCGACCGATATCACATGAGTCTAAGAGCTTCATGTTACTCACGTCCCATTTTTTCACCTTGGCGTCATAACCCCCACTGTAAACTATTGAGTCCCCCTCTGGGCACAGGGTATTGATGATCATCTCATGACCCTGGAACCACAAGGGGCTGGTTTAGTATGTTACAGAGCAGTGTTCTTTTATTTGACTAGAGGGGGTCGAATCATAATTTTACCTGCAAAACCCAATTTTAGAAAATATAAGCATAAATGGTAACTTTCTCACACATTTATAAACTTATGTAATCAACCTTTTTTGTTGACATACCTCCAGATATTTATCTTCAATTTTGTACTCCCAAAGTTGTTGGTGCATAATGTAAGTTATACATATCGTTATTTTATAATCTACTTATGGTAGAGAGAACAAATAGCGCTTTCAGATCATACGCCCTTACATTCAAGTCTTGTGGCTAACCCTAAATATGGTCCAGATTATTCAGTGTTTGTCATGAAATATATACTATTTTATTACCAGTGCTTATCATGAAATTAAATAATATTAATTTTTTGTGCCCCCAAAGATATCTTCGCACACCATTAGTCTATAGTAGTCCTCATTTATTTATTTTTTCCCACAGGCACTTATTTATTGCGAGTCCTCACAGCATACTGAACATGGGATTTGGTAACATTACTGGAGACTTATGCATGTGCAGAGAAACTTATGTCAATTGAACAGGAAATGTGTGTCTCCTCGATTCCAATGGTGTGCAACCCCATTTGGAGTATTAGGGGGCTTATTGAGGGTTTGCCAGAATTATTTTTATGGATGACAAAGGATAATAAAAATCTGACTTTAAAATGCAACCTTTGTAATCCTGTAACTAAATTCTGCACTAAAGGAGAACATAAATATCAAGAGAGCTATATCTCTTTTGGTTTTACTTGTGCTATTATTAATAATGAATAGCGCCTTGAAGTGGGATGGAAGGGGATGCAAGAAAATACCAGTGTTTTTGCAGTTTTATGGCAAAACATTTTTTGACCAAAATAAATAGAATATTTCTCCAGTACAAACAAAGTTTAATTTTTTTCACATGTTGATACCAACAGTACCTGAATATTTCATGAAAATGGTGGCATCTAACAAACTTTTTAAATTAAGACAAAAAAATTTTAATTAAACTCTCTGTACTGGAGCGATATTTGATTTATTCTGGCCAAAAAATGTTTTGCCATAAAAACTGCAACAACACCTTTTTTTCTCCTATCCCCTTCTATCCAACATTAAATGTGTTATTTTCTTAGAACTACTGGCCTAACAAGAGCACAAAGTTTCATAAGCTTAAACGACACCTGGAGACAACATACTCAATATAGTGAATGAAGAAAAGTCTGTACTTTACATTGCAGCTGGATGAGTTGACGGATGTTGCAAATGTATTCCACCTTATGCTTTATGTACATTATTGCTATATAATGGATATTGTAGAGGATATGTGAGCCACTTATAAGGGAAAACAACTGAAGTAACTAGTTTCTCCTAGAATGATAAAAAAAATGTTTTAATCTTTAATGCGCTAAATGTGTAGCTGTATATACTTATGGAATTGCAGTCCTTAAATGGGTCTAGAAATAAGTTTGAGTGGAAGAGTGTCAAAGATTGGTCCTAATGTAGAGATCTACCACTGTATGTTACACACAGAAACCAAGGTGACATAACACCTGGAGGCCATTAAAGTGTTGCAAGATGCAATACATTTTGTATATGTTATCAAGGCTAGGCCATTGAACAGTAGGCTTTACATATATTTCACCTAGGAAATATTTTTCGATCATGGCGAAATCGAACCCTTGACCAGCTCAGCAAAGTAGACGTGCAAACGACTGAGCTAAGGTGTCAGACTCGGTGATAAACTTTTACTAAAGAGTATTTCTCATGGAAATAAACCCCTTTCTTTCGAAACATGTTTTATATTAGAAGCAGCTTTCTATTCTCATATATCTATAGATACTTTTGAAAGAGAGAATGATCTTAATGTCTCTCTTTCTTGAAGGATGAGACGCTTAGTGATAAAATTAGAGAGAGCTCTTTCAATAAGTTTTCTTTGTGGGTATGTGAAGTTGGACCAATAAAAACATTTGTTGAACCTGAAACTAACATCAAAAAGTACATAGTTGCTTCACTTTCTTGATGAAGATTTTTCCTGGCTTCGAAATATATTTTTATTCAACATTAACTCTCTTCACCACAGCTCCATTTGACCATGAATTGAACTTTAATTGTAAGAAAAATTATTTTTTATCAAGAATTTCATGGCACACACTTTAAGATACACTAGAGATATCATCCGGCTTGTCCTATAGAGATGGGCTAAACCCCAAGTAAGCATCATAAAATAGTNAAGAACTCGTGGTTCACACGTCCACGTGTGAACGGCCTGTGACCCTCCCAGGTCACGTGCGCCCCCCACGTTACAATAGTTTAAACTTTGGATCTGAATAAAACTTTTTAGAAGGAAAAACCATTTGAATTTCAAATCTGAAGAAAAAACTTGAGATTTGGATATCTGGATTTAAAGGGCCATTCCATACGTTTTACCAGAGTGGTAGAATGATAAAACCTCTATTTCACGTCAGCTTTGTTATAAAACATACTTATGTCCAGGGGCTATAATTTAAAGAAAAGTACTAGACATAGAGTACAAAATTAAATTGAAACTTTTTTCTGTGAAACACTCGTGGACATAATTAAAACACCCAAATTTTTTTGGCACCCCCTTTGATTTTAGAGAAAAATACAAAAGAGAAAAATGAAAGAAATTTAAATTCTCTATAAAAATGTTCCTAAGTTTTTTTTCTTTGTTTTATGATTGAAAGGTTCTGTTGACTAAGAATATCGTAAAAATACCTTAAAATGAATATTTGTTCTAGTAGTATTCCTTTTGGTATATCCTCTCTAATTTTTGGTAATACATTTATCCTCACATGTAAATGCAATCAAGCAAACTAAAATTTCTCATTACTTATTAATAAGTGAAGTGTTTTGCCAGTTATTAGTATTTGTGAGAAATTGAATATCCATTGCAAAAAGTCAAACACTGCCTGCCACCTTATACTTAGTTTGTTTTATTCATATATAAATTCACTTATTGGTTGAGACTCCACTATCCATTCAATCGGCTAGATGTTAATTGTGTCATTATCGTCAAGAATGGTTGCGAATAATAGTGTAGATTGTGAAATGGCCAAACAAATGGAAGAAGCTGCCATCAAGATGGTTGTGGCGAAAAAAATTCCAGAATGTCACTTTCAAACATAAGCGCAAGTATTCACTTTTGCTAACATTGGGAAAACTGTGCTCTTTGCACAACCTGTTGTAGCAAACACAAATCAGTTATTCCATAGGATTGTGTGTGTTGTGAAGACAGAACAAGAACTGAGGGAGTGTGTGCATTATGAACTTGCCCCTCTTCAACAAGTATTATTTGACAATATTATTCTCCTCAATAGCACAAAGTAAAAAATTAGGCTCATGAATGAACAAATGTGGGAGAGCAGCAGTGACTTACTGAAAATTGTATATCTTTGCTTGATAGGGCTAACCTTCACAGAGTGTCATGGCCACGACCTGCAACCTATGGTTAAATGTGTGAAGTTTATTTGAACTTCGTTGGGAACAATTATGGAGAAGATGTAATCACTGTCTTTGATGGATATCAGTTCAGCACTAAGGATGCAGTACCTCCCCAAATGTTATAGTTGCCAAACATCAATTTCTGTTTAAAGCAGCAAGTCTAATTTTCTGAAGCTTATTGGTAACTACTTATTCCAAGCAAATTATACCGTGATCCATGCTTATGCAGATACACTGAGAGTAGATACAGCTTTAGAGGAAGCAAAGAAAGGACATAACTCATTTGTGGTGGGAATAGACACAGACCTACTTGTACTCATTCAGTCATGGCTCGTACAAGTGAAGAGGTGCATATGTTAATTCCAGGCAGCTTGAATACACAACAAAATTTATAGCAGTTCGAAGATGCAGCAAGGCTTGGGAAACATGAAAAATCATATCCTGTCCGTACATGCCTTGATTGACTGTGATACAACGTCTGGACCGTACAAAAAAGGACATATAACTGTTTTTAATAATATCAAAACATTATGACACTGAACTGCAATCTGCTGTAAGTAAATTCAATAACCTATTAGCGTTACGAGATAAAATAACAGCTTCAGGTGAAGCATTCTTCATCCCATTTTATGGTAGTAAGCCGGAACATTGTCTATATATGACTAGATTCAAAAAGTGCATGCAGTTATTTGGCAAGAAACCTTCCAGCTAAGTACTAGAGCTCGCATCCCTCCCACTAAGTTCTGAAGCAGTTTAGCAGCATAGTCTACGAGTTTATTGTCAAGTTCGGGTATGAAATGGTAATCATCTCCGGGGGAATGGGGATGGAAGGTATAATATGAAATATATAAATCCGTTCCGACAACTCCTCCCCCAGAACCGGACTATTTGCTCCATCCCGTGCGCTTCAGATGTAAAGCTGGTTGTAAAAGGAATTGTGATTGCAGACAAAGTGGTCTCCATCGCTCAAAAATGTGTGGTGCATGTGCTGATGAATCTTGCACCAATATATTGGATATCTACGTTGACGATGACCTCGACACGTTTGAATGTGTTAATGAAGATGACTCCCATGATGAACTGGAGAGCTGTGACACAATAGGAAAAAAGTTCATCCCTCCCCGAGACAATCGACCCAAAGCGATGACGCTTGGCTCTGTATTTGATGACAATGACAATATCGTAAGTTAATAGTGCAATCATAAACTTCATGTGTGCATTAAAACTAGGTTTATACTGCAGTTATAGTATTATAAATTATAAACTATCGAAATGTATTATATTAATATGCCAAATATTAATTAATTTGCATTTTCGTAAATACGAGAATTATTCATAACTCCTACCTTTTAGCTACTGTGAACATGGCATGAAGAAAACAACACGTTGCTCATAAACTAGACTATTTGCACATTATTGGTTTATATAGTATTAACCATAACCTTTTTAACCGTACAAGATAGAGAAAAATGATTAGGACCATTTTTATAAAGAATTTGAATATCAAATATTTGTCCTCTTGTATTTTACTCGTAAAAGCAACGGTTTACGAGATAAATAAGAAAAAAAACATTGATCCACCATTTTTCTAAGATGGCGGCATGTTCCCCATGGTTTATTCCAGGTAATTTTTTCCCAGGGGTAAAGGAGACCATATTAAAGATTTTCCAGCAAAATAATATTTGCCTCGAGCCACACAATGTGCCTATATTAAGTTTATTTGTCGACTCTTTTTTGTAATTGCTACTTTGAAGTTAGTTTAGGGGAAGTGCAACCACATTAGATGGTAACTCCTTAGATATATATCACAAATAGAATACACTTATTTGATTCTAGTGCACTGGTCAAGATTCGAACATAGCCCTAATCATATATTGTGTGTCAGATGCTTAAGATTGTGTGACCAACAATACTTTTATTTACCAGCTTCCGAACCAAATTTGGCTGTTTTAAAAATAGCTAAAAATTATTTACGTGAGTTTAGATGTCATGTACCATGTACTGTGTTTCACAATTTATGGACAGCTACATAAAAATCTTTATGTACATATACATGAAAATAGTTCCAGTCATATAATTGGTAAATCAAATACAAATTTGCAATGTTATATATATTTCACATTTTAGAACATTCTATTTGTCAATGTTCATATTAGCCTTCTGGCAAAATAATATTAAGCCATTTTATTATCCATGTTTTTATCTCTTACTATTATATATTTGTTTAAATAACACTTGAAAATAGGGTGTAGGGGTGCTGATTGAAGTAAACATATATGCACAACATATTTTTTTTAAATATTTCGCTCATTTTCACTTGTAATCAACTAAATATAATTTTAGTTGTAGCCCACCTGAATCTTCCCCAGCTCCCTAAAGGAACTTTCTTTGTTGTTGTCGTGGACTAAAATATCCCTGGCTGAGCGAGAAACAAAGCAGATCATGTCCCCGACTAAACACATTGGACTGCTGCCTTCTATCGTTTGACGAGTCACTGCACGGCCTTTTGGTCCTGGAAACATTTTGTGATACTATTTTAATAATATATAAAGTTTCTTGTTTATGAAACTATGCACTGACATGCCTTTGTATCATTAAGTGTAACACCTTCAGAAAAGTTCAAAGTGACTGGTACCTGCTAAAAAGGCTTGAGAAAGTTACTTGTTTTTTTTTTATCTTAACTTGTAATCAGACCTAACTCCCGAAATGGCGAAAAACAATTTTATTTAGTAAATATTGTTGCCAGTGTCCCAAAATATAGCCAAACTGCTATTTACCACCTGGGGAAAATTCATTTCTTTTCATGTCATGCTATGCTATTAACATTTAATCACACTTATGGGACAGGTAACAGAGGTCAGCATTTACGTTTAATATGCCCGCATTTGTGGAGGGAAGGAAAACATTTGGGAAAGATTGTTGGAAATGGTATTATTGCATCAATTAATGGTTTCCATATCTTATACATATTTAAAATACAAAGCAAAATTGTTCATGATTATTTGGTCATTCTTGGTATTAATAGTACAGATCATATATACATAATAGATAATAAGAAAACAACAAAGTAAAACAAGACATTAAAGAACATTTAGAAGGCACTGCCCATCTTCTTGTAGGTCAAGGCTCACCTAATAAAATGCTCTATTGAGTGGATGAAATTTCTCAAGTCCCAACAAAGATCACTCATGTAACCGAACCTAACTCACCGGCAAACCAGATTAAATGAGCTTGAAAAGTGCCCACCAGAGTTTATATTAGTAAAATTTAAAATTCAATTATACATTTTTTAATTCGCCGCTTCTCACTAACCGCTTAGGTTCTACACCTATGAATTGGTAAGCAAAGTTAGGGATGAGGAAGGTAGAATTTAAATACAGTGTGGAAAACTCTTTAAATAAAAACATTCAGTTCACACAACCAAGATTCGAACCTCAGTTTCCCAGTCATCATTGGTTCAGTCTATTGTGAGAGTGACACCCTAGAGCTTTGACCAGTGCTTTCCGAAGTTTTTCCATGGCAACACACTACATACCTCTATAATGAAATGAAACTATATCAACACATTTACAATATTTTTGTACCTTTCATATAAGGAATAAAAACAAACACATATTTGTAGTTTTGTTTATATAAGCTAAAGAAACATACTTACAATATTAACATACTTTTCCAGGGAGAGAAAAAACAAACTCAAACATTTTCACCCTGCGATTTGATGACTCACCTGTGCTTTGCGAATCTTACAAATTTATTTTATGTTGTGACGAATGTGTGATGCGTTAACTCTCTTTTCTTCATTCAATATTTTTAAACTGCCACGTTTCACTGTTTTAATATTGGTCATTACATAAAATCCAGCTTCGCAAGAACACGTGATCGAAAACTGCAACTAAACCACGAGCGTCCGTCTAGCCAAATGTGGTAAGTCTTCTTGAAGTGAAATTCAGAATTTGTCCAGTTCATTTTCTTGATGTTTTAACTTCAAACTCCTATAATTTTTAAGCTCTGCAAATTACTCTTCTTTTGCAAGAGAAAGCCCACCAACCTCAGATGAAATCAATGGATTTCTTATCCAGTCTTATGCGTTTGTTTTACGATCTGGAAAGTAAATTTCAAGATTATCTCCGAGTAATGTCAAATAGTTTTAAATCATGTATGTTATTTATTTCTTCAAATCACAGTTGAACGTGTTTGGTAATATTTTATAGCCATCCTCGTTACCTTTCTGAGACCAAATTGCTAAATTGTCCCTTAAAGCTGAAATGTTGTCTGATACTGTCAAAATTTACTCATCCCTTCTTTGCAGACCGGAATTGATTTTGTTCAATAGCTCATATATATTTCACAGAAAAGCTAATTTGTTACACCATAGTTTATTTCTAAGCAGATCTATAAGCTCACTTTTATTTCCGCGCTCAAATAACTCCAACATTGCATCTCTGAGCTCATAAACACGACTTAAAATTATACCTCTAGACAATCACCGTACTTAAGTATGGAAAAGAAGATTTTGCTGTTTTGCTCCAATTTCATGATATATTTAACCAAATATGTGTGATTTAAGAGGTCTGCTTTTAATTAAATTTACCATCTCTATGACTTTGTCTAAAACTGTCTTTAAATCTTTACCAACAGTTTTTGTAAACAGGATTTCCGTGTGTAGAAAACAACGTGTGGTAACTATTTTCCCATTTTGTCTTTTTACCAATGAAATAAAGCCTTTTGTAGCCCCTTTTATTGAAGGACAACCATCTGTACATATTCCAACACATTTAAACAAAGATACATTATTTTTCTCCGTGTATTCATTTAAAACTTTAAAAACATCTTCTCCTCTTGTAGTAAGAGGAAATTTCCGAGAAACACAAGTACTGTTCAATAATTTTTCTTGATAAATAAAACGTATGCAAACCAGAAGTTGAACACGTCCACTTGAATCAGTTGATTCTTCAACCAGAATTGCAAACATGCCTGTTTTGTCCAACCTTATATTTCCCTAAATTGTCAACATTTTCAGATAAATCCTGAATTCTGAGCCCAAATATATTATCAGCCAAATGAATCTTCTTAATTTCAGCTTCATATTTGGTGCCAAATATAGATTTTACGATAGCACATCGTGCTGGAATATCTGTGTTCTCGTCAACTGAGTGTAGAAGTGAATTTTTCGGAATCATCTCAGATACTAGGCAACTTACTTCCTGAGCTTTTTCTTAAGTCTTGGACCTCTTAGAAAATAAAGCACTCTGTTTTGATCTATTATTTAACATATCTTTAAATAATTAACAAATTTTTCGGTTAAGGGGCTGTGTTTAGTAGAAAAATGACGCAAAAGTTTATTTGGCACCATACTCGCAATAGACAGGTTTTCTCCGCAAACTAAACACTCTTGCATGGGACTGCTCTTTTCTTCAGACCATGTTAAACCCATTTTCAAATAATCATTACTATATAAACGTACTTAACCTTTTGTGAATTCGGTGTTGCCAATGTCTGATGAGGATGAACACACTTTCCTACTTGTTGAAGCTTCAACATGTATTTTTTTATAGTATTTTTTCAACTTCCGTTGAATCATCTTTGACATCAGCGATAGTTATCTTTCTCACAATAAATTTATCCATTACTACCACGATACAAAAAGAGTCACGTTCCACACTAGGAAAATTGTTAGTGATGATCACTTTAAATTTCCTGAATGTTTAGGACTATTATACAATTACACACAATAATAAAAGTAATATGAACGCAGAAACAATCTACACTGCTACGTTAGACTGTGCGGCGCCCCAGGCGCTACTGAGCCCTGAGATTAGGGCCGTATGCAAGAACGTCACTATTAGTGGACCCGGATTCTTAGAAGCGTTGAACGGGCCATTTTTTCCCAGAAAAAACCGTCATAAAATATGTTAACACTATAGTTTGGTCCCGAGCACACTATAGGTAGAGGAGTTTTTTTCTGGGGAAAAATCTGCTCGCTTCCCACTTTCACTAAGGGGATGTTCTTGTTAACGGCCTTATGTTTATGAAATTATCTCATAGAAGAGTCGAACGATGTACGCGCACCAACTGATTCACACATTTCCGCAACGCAAGGACTGATTGAGCTGATCTCATAGAATAATATGTATTATACAGGGTGTGTGGCAGAAATATATGACAGTTTTGCAAGTGTAATAACTTTTTGTATTTTCAAACAAATATTGTTTACATTTTGTCATTAAATTCAGCAAATTTTGCCATTTTTATTTACACCATGAAACTATTTTTAGAACACAAGTTAGGTATGGAAAATAACGCCTTGCAAATGTCCTCCATTTTCATTCAAACATTGCAGAAATCTTGCTCTGAAGTTAGTCATGACATCACGAAGCATGTTTATAGGTATTGCCTTAATTTCACGTTCGATAGCAACCTTGAGTTCTTCCAAAGTGCGAGGATTATCAATGAAAACTTTCGACTTCAGATAACTCCACACCAACTAGTCACACGCTGAAAGATCGGGTGACTGCGCTGGCCATGGGATATCCCTACGAAGTGAAATTAGGCGTTGCGGGAACATGTCTCGAAGCACTGCCATGTAAACCCGTGATGTATGAGAGGTTGCCTTGTCCTGCTGAAACCACACTTGGTGCTTGTTCAATTGCATTCTTCGCATTTGAGGTCTGAGGAAGTTTCTTAACGCCAAAATATAATGATCAGAATTCACCGTAGCACTTTGACCATCCTGTTCGAAGAAATGCGGGCCAATGACCCCACGATGTGTCATCCCACACCATACTGTTACTCGTTGTGAGTGAAGTGGACACTCATGAATTACTCTACGGTTCGCTGTAAACCAATACCGATAGTTCTGTTTACTATCGACACCCGAGAGATGAAAATGGACTTCATCAGACATGATTACGATAGCGTCATCAGCCAATGTTTCCAACATCGTTGTATCGAACGCAAGTCGTGTTACATGATTACTAGGTTGTAACTCTTGAGTAAGCACTATTATGTACAGGTGGAAATGCAAATCCAAGTGCAGAGCAAGAATTCAGTAATATGTGAATGAACATGGAGGACATTTGCAAGACGTTATTTTCCATACCTAACTTGTGTTCTAAAAAAGGTTCCACAGTGTAAATAACAATGGCACAATATGCTGAATTTAATGACAAGATGTAAACAATTTTTTGTTCGAAAATACAAAAGTTATTAGACTTGCAAAACCATCATATATTTCTGCCGCACTTTGTATATAGACAGCTGATCTGCACTTCTGACATGCACCTCATATTACGCAAGCTAACATTTTAAAATAGACAAAATAATTTATTTATTTATCAGTCGACTCGCGACACCCAGTTTGGAAAGCACTGGCTTAGACCATACGAACACTGATTCAGCTAAAATTCAATTTCACAGTGATACATTTCCAGACTTTCAAATAAGAAAATCCAGTGCTATATATCAATTCAAGGGTGAACACTGGTCAGTAAAGTCAGTAAAAGTCAATTTTTCATCTTGGTCAGTAATTTGTCTGTTTAAAAAAAATTGGCTCTAAAGTTCGTATTTTTTTGCTTTCGTGTTACAATTTGTGATTTTTTTCTTCGTTAGTGCATTTTGGGGAAAACACGAATACTTCCTAGTAAGATGAATTGTTTCAGTTCAACCCAAGGTAGAACATTCTTTTTCTAATTTTTACTAACCTAGTAATTATTAGTCTACTGACAAAGTAGCCCAATAAGGAAAATGTTTCTTGAGCATTCTAAAAAGGAAAAGCTACTGTTTTTAACAGGAGCAAAAAAAAGGTCATAGCCGGCTGCAAACACCTTTTACCTCAGTCACCTTTGGATAAGCATGATTCAAAGATTTAACACAAAAGGATATAATAAAAGTATCAGCAGCACTCCCAATATATAGTTCACTGGGCATTATTCTAGATGAATGGAAACTTTTTGGACTCGAAGACGAAACTGTCAGTGAAACTTGCTGCATAGATACATACTGGAATCAGCTCTTTGAAAAAACAAAACTATGTAGATCCTTAGTACCAACTGGCTACCAAGGTGGTAAAAACAGCATTATCGCTATCACATTTTAGTGCAGACATAGAAAGACGGGTTTCAAAATCTGAACGCATTTTGACTGATGAAAGGGTCAGCATGTCAGCGAGAACTTTGAATGCTCATCTGCTGCTCAAGGAATATATAATGTATATGAAAACAAGTTAAATCATGTTATTACTACACAAGAGCTTTTCTAAAGGGTAAGAGCAGCTCATGTTCATTACAAGAAATTATGTAATGAACAGCATGCCATTAAAGAAAAGGAGTGAAAAGAATGAAAAGGAAAAGTCGCTTGAAATATTGAAGGAGATAGACAGTGAAAATGATATTATTCAAGAGAATGAAGCAATACTGAAAAAGCTGATACAAGAACAGAATGATAAGAGGATGATTGCTCAAACGTTGCTTAGCGTTACAACCAAATGTATTAAGGAGGCAACTGAGAAAAGGACATGCTGGGATTCAACATGGCACAGCTCATGTTAGAAGGAGTGGAGAAAGCAATATATATTGTTATATTTTCAATAAAAATGCGTGCAATGGCTGGCTATGAGGATTGTGGAGGTTAAGAAATAATAATAAAACTGTTTTTAATGAATCCCAGTTTTACTTTTAGAACTCTAATGTATTAATAGGCTGTAATTGAATTTGTCAGTAATTTGGTAGTATTTGGTCTTTTTTTTTTTAGTGAAGTCAGTAATGTTGACCCTTAGACTGGTTTTCACCCCTGAGTAATAAATCTAAAGCACCCTGCCTGATATTTTCTGTAAATGCAATTTGAGGTTCAAGTCAGTGGGAGGGCTTACATAGGAATACAAAATTAATTTCAGTAACCATAATGGGGTGCAAAAAAAAATTACAAGTGCCTTACACGATTATAATACTAATAGTTCCTAAGGTAATAAACAATCTTTACCATGCACATGGCATATGCTTCTGCTTTTTTTCTTGGCCCGGCACTAAGGTAGTGGTTCCCAGCATTTTCTAATCAACTGATTTCTCAAAATAATTTGTTTTGTACAAGAATTGAGGGATGGGCCTAGATTTTTCCCCCATAATATGCCTTATATGGTTCAGATCTAGATTCTAGACTTTATACCACAAACGAAATTTGTCAAACTAAACGTATTTATTTTCACAGTAACTGGGACCTATGTAAATAAGTTACAGTTTTTATTTTGATCACTAAATTAATCACGTATTTAAGTTCACTTTCACTTTACACATAGGGACACCAACAAACAAATATTACAAACTAGTACTATAGGTGTGTACTGTGTAGGGCTTATGTGACCTCCACCAATAGCCTATATATTGTTTAATCCATGAATGGACTAAAGTAAACTTTAACGTACATTATTTCAAAGCAATATTTACTCGACTAAAGAAGTAATGTAGTAATTTTCATACACTTGCTTAAAATTCAAATATAGCCACAATTAAAGAGTCATAACATAATATATAAATTATAAATACAATGGCTAGTTCTTGATTGAATCACCCATACCTGGAAGAAGTTCTGTGATCACCAGGTCTCTGTCGCGAACTGTGTATAGCAATTGTGTAGAGACCGCCATATCTCGCACTTCTTCTGTCAGGTCATATATTCTCACTAGCTCATCGTTCTCATACACACGCACCTGTTGCACAAATCAGTTCTAGTTTGGTGGAAGCAAAAGGGTTCTACTGTGCTATCGTTTCGGTCTATATTTGATTCAAAGTGTAATTTCTTAACATGACTTGGCTATTTGTGTGGGCCATGGTTTACAATTAGTCATTAAAAATGAACTGTGGACTTATTTGGCATGTTTCATACTTCTAACACCTTAAATTATAGTGCCCTTATAGCAGAAAATTGAGACATAAAGGCTAGCCTTTTGAATCACTACCTTGAACAGATTCATTATCCTACAATATATCCATGTGGCCTTACTAACCAAACGACCACATGAAAAACAACAGCTAATATCGGAATTACTCAAAGTGCCTTTTATACATAAGGTAGAAGAGGGAAAAAGTTATCACCTAATATTTTTTATCCATACGATTTTTTTAAATCCAACTATTAAAATATAAATTCCTAATCACACTGTTCTCTTACGGGGTAGGCAAGAAACTCTAAATTCATATGTTCACCGAAAAACTAGTGCAGAACATAAACCAGGTCACGTGACGAGCTCTGAGCCAACCACAAGATTTCCACCTCATCGTCGTGAGCTGTTCCTATAAAGTTCAACTCATCTATACTTCATCCCCTCTGCCTGAGATGTTTGGCACAGGAGAACCAATCAAATCTCAGAACCAACCACCTCAAATCAGTGCGCATGCGCATTTAACAACACATACGTTGTTCATCCAGAAACAAGCAGACATCTTATTTTGCCTTTGTAAGGAGATTTTAAATGACCCGTTAATGTAAAGCATGTGTGTCGATGTATTGGATTGTGCCACGACACAGCACTTTGTTTGAAAACATTCATCGAGATAATGATATAAAATATATGTTTACACACTAAAAAATAAATTACTTTGATAACCAGCTGTCTTAAGTGAGCTTTGCAATGCATCATGTGTCAACTTACAGCGTGTGTTATTGCTGCACCTTTGAGGAAGATTCTGCTTTCTATTTTTGACAAACGTGTGAATCAAGCTATGACTTAGAGAGTAGAAAGTCAAGAAAAGAAGAAACCTTAAAACTTTATGAGTAGAACGTGAATAAAAGAAGAATGCTTTCTATGATATAAAGAAAATTTTGTAATGAAAAGAAAAGAAGTACAGAAAAAGAGTGCAGCTAACCAACTACTTGAGCAAATATCATGTATTACATCTGCGCTGAAAATAAAAACTTTTAAAAACTGCAGGTAGCTCATGGGCTTTTGGAAGGATATAAAGATGTAAAACTCGAAGAGAACAAGACAAATATATAAACATACATAAAATCAAAGACGTTGGATAAAACAAACTCTTCTCTAACAAATTCAGTTTTGAGAGTCCTGTCAAGAAAGAAAAGTGAATTATTAAAAGGACCAATTAACTGTTAACCAAAGCTAAATATTATTATACGTAATATTTAAGATACCGGTACATGTTAAAAAGAAATGATAACGAGTAGAGGTGTAAAAGTATTCTGTATATTGCTGTGTTTTGACTGTAAATAAAAATTAGCTATGGTCCCACTCCCCATACAACGTCAAATAAAAAAAATCTATTTTTGGTTGTTTAATCTGGCTAAAATAATCGATGAACTTCGAAGTTGAGTTATTGAAAAGAGTTTAAAAATGTATATTTTTTTACCCTAACTGGTTTAATGTTAGTGGTAGGTTTTTTTACAATTTTTTTATATTTTGAATGACTTTTATGACTTTTTTTTTGTTGTTCCCATAGTTTTGATGAAGTCCCTATTTCGGTCCCTCCCCCTTTTTTTTAAAACCTGAACGTACCTTAAAGTCCCTAAACTAGACTTTAATATGGGGTATGAACCCTGGAAGACTAGTGCTACTCACGGTGCCCTGGACATCCCCTGCATATAGTCTCCCCTGTGCTGCGAAGAAACGCCAAACCTCTGAGTCATATTGCAGCAGTGTCTTCTTGTGTTCCAAGGTGTCTATGTCCCAGGCCTTGATAGTCCCATCATTAGAGCAGGTATAGAGGGTGTCTCCAATAGTGGCCAGGTGGAATACAACAGACTCGTGAGCTCTCGCCTCCATTAGGAATCTCAGATGGGGATCCCACACCTTAACAATACACCAAAGCACTGTGTGTTAACTTTAAGGAGATTGTTACCTCATAGCTTGAATATCATGCCTCCTTCCTCCCAGACTTTTTTTTAACTATCCAAATCTTTATTTTAATTTATTTCCACATCAACAGCTTTCAGCATATTTTTACTTTATAAAAGTACACAAAACACAATGAAATGTTAACGTACCAGTGGCGTTTATTCAATGGAAGCAACGCTTCCTCGAATTAAATAGGAAATAAAGAAAATAAGAGGAATATAAAGTTAAAGCAAGTTATTATAATTAGAAACCTCTACAACAAGTATACTGAGTTTGTTACATACACTCTACTTCCTTTTACTTACGACCAAAAATATTATAAAAGGGAGTGGAGGTAATCTAAGGAACATTCAAAAAGGTAAAACATTTGCAAGATTTAAAAAATGACAATATGAATGGTTTATTCAAACTAATAACAACAGAGCAGAATACTTTACATGGTCTCAAAAATCAAACTGAGGTATGTTGAAAATCCAAATTAAATAATAAATTAAGGGGATGTCATAAAACACGTAACCTATCTTACAATCAAATGGGTCAGTCTTGAAGAGACAGTATGACCCATAATGTTGATCATAGTACAAACAATTATTGCAAATAATATCCATCAGAAAATTATATAATGACAAAATAAGAGCCTTATGGGCATCTTTAAAATGTTACCAAAGTGTCTGATTCACTCCAGTGAATGCAAACTTCAAAACTTTGATATAAATATTAAATATCTCTCAGCTATTTTAAATGACACGAGAGTTTGGCTAATAGACTTTAGTCAACTCCAGCGGGGCTATCGAATCTCGACACAAAAATTGGAAACGTCAACAAGAACTCTACTTGTTAATAATAAAGATAATACAATACTTTAAGCAAAGCATAGCAAAAGATTTGGAAAATATATTAATGTCAATTCGTCTCATAATATATTAATTTTATCGATCAGAAAAAAGTTACGTTACTTTAATCAGAACTTCAAAATGAAATCTACAAAAGAAACATTACTCTAAAAATGCAAATACAATTACTGGTAACCACAATTTCAAAACAATCTACATTTAACAAGTCTAACACAAAATCAATTAATAATTGTGGTTATCTAAAAAAGTCTAAGTATTGTGACAGACCCTAGCGCCTAAGTGGCAACAAAATATAAATAGAGTTTCATTTCAAAATATATGTTCAAAGAAAAAATAATAATTTGAGAATAGAAAAATTACGACGCCTAATCTGGCTAACACTAAAGGTTAAATTTAAATTAAGAGTCCAAAATATAAACCGCCATAAATTATGTCCATAGAATATAATGCATGAATGTTTATCCTGACATTGTCCAAGCCCAGGACATCACTCCTCCTTGAAGCGTTGAAACCGAATCTTCATTTTAGTATACACAAACATCACTCTTTATAGAGTTTTGTTGCTAGGGATGCAAGGTGGGAGAACAGAACACTCGGTCGATGATGTCAATTCAGCCTTCTAGAAGCTTTCGATCATCACGTTGACCACTTGTTGTCAGAGCGCCATCTGACTTCCAAACGATATTTATTCAATCTCCTGATATTGTGGATGTAATTGACGTCCCTCCCAACAGAGGGCAGGTAAGAAGTCTTCCTCTAGTCAAGGCAATTCCTGGCCAGCCCACTCTAGTGGTATCGTTGATCAAGTTGATGTGGACGTCAGCTGTTGGAACATCATAGCTCACTCGGTCCACTCCCTCAACTAGGATTCCACGTTTGTTGTCCCGTCTTGGTGGTTGCTCTATCCAGAAGATACAATCGGTAAGTACATTAACAGTTTTATTTTGTA
>CABFOW010005065.1:0-19094 GCA_902141385.1 Timema californicum
TTAACGTGCATTTGCTGAACCTAAAGATGCTATCAGCATATGAGAATATCAATGAGCGAGAAATAAAAGGCCTATCAATTTTACCGGGAAATCTAGTTCCAAATACCTTTCAAGAGTTCTTTAACATGTCACAATCAATATGGGAGCAATGGATTTACTTCCTATCCAAAGGAAGTTGTACTAAGAATTTTTATCTATAAAGAAAAACCCGTTGATCCCAGCTGGGTGTGGACCCATGGACATCAGGTCCTGAGGCGAGCAGTGGAATTGTTTGACATGGGTACAAGGAAGCTCGTACCAGATATACAAAATGTATGGAAGTCGATGGTGACTATGTGGAAAAATAAAATATGTATGTGGGCATTTACATCTGTAATATTTTTTTAATTGTTGACATAACCTCACTTCCTGGACGCACCTCGTGCCTATGCCCACCACAAAAGTTATCTTCATTCTATATAAGCTTTATGTTTGTTGACTTAACAGTGGGGGTTTATTTACAACTTTTATTTGAACCGGTTTTGCAATGAGAAAAAATAATGTCACAGAACCTAGGTTGTCTACCTGATAGAGAAATTGACTTTCAGGTGGTAATTCTTGTGCCAGCGCGAATGGGTTATAAACAAATAACTTGTGTGAGTGAGTGAGTGAGTGAGTGAGTGAGTGAGCATGTACGCACACGTGCTGTGTGTGTTGTGTGTTGATTGCATTAGACAATATTAATTTCAATAACTTAAATTAGAGTGTTTGAAAGTAGCACCTGAAGTTAATATATATAAAATGTGTATGTATGTTAAAATACCACCTTATTTTGAAATATGTTGTATATTGCTAGTCAATATCAACAGCATACAAGATGCACTTAAGGTGTGGTAGAAGGAAGCACAAGTAGTTTTACAGTTTTTATAACATTACGTTCTTTTGGCCAAAATAAATCAAATATTTCTCCAGTAGCGACATAGAGTTGCACATGCTAATTTGAATATATGTCAAGGGTGTAGTGGAATTTTGTTGAAACTTTTCTTTATTATTAAAGTCCAGAGACTGGAAATTGTCCACTTGTACAATGCAACGCTTTGTCTCTTGTTTGGAAGTGATTCCTGGTTTTTGTTATTCATGATCTATTAGTTGAAACTGGGATGATTGCAGAAGGATCAATTGAAAGCATTTTAGCATTTTAGATCTTCTTTGGTCCTCAACTCTTAGGTTGGTCGGCAGCATACTTCCATTCTTCCTTTATTATTGCTTTCTCTCTAATTTCTAGATATTTTTCACAGCCAGTATTTTGCATTACTTGTTTTATGATTCATTCCCTTGGTCGACCCCTAGCATTCTATCCTTCGATAATACCTTCTAAGATGGTACCTTGATGTCTCCAATGATGTGTCCAATAAATGTTTCCCTTCTTATACACAATTTCCTCCAGAGTTATCGTTCATCTCCTGCTTTTCTTAGAAATGCATTTGTAATTTGTTCTATCCAACTTATCTTTATAATTTGTCTATAACACTACATCTATAGTGCTTCTATACTTCTGCCATATTCTTTCATTACCACCCATTTTAGATAGTAGAGTTACAAATTAAAAATTAAAACTTCCAAATATCACCTATAAATACCACCTCTGACTCTAATTTAAAGAATTTCAAGAATGGGTAGAAGAGCACCATGCTAGTGAACTTAACTAAATCTTTTTTTGTTTTTGTTGTGGTTTTATCATCACATCTTACAACTCGTTGGTTATATGCTTTCCTCCAATCATCTTATGCTTGCTGACACTTTTCTTACTCTGAGATATCTTGGAAAATGTGCACTGAGCTAGATTATGATGTTATATGGTTTTCTTTTTCTATAACGAAATGAGAACATTCCTCTTGCATAATTTTAAAGTCCTACATTTACATGGAAGATAATATTATTTTCAATAGGAAAATCGGAAAATTATTCTGTGTTTTATAAATTAATTCAAACTATAGTATTCTGCGCATTATAAATAAAACTATGTTTATTACACTCAAATGTCAAAACTGATAAAGTACTAACCTTTAATTTATAAGTATCTGTCAGTAAGAGGAGCTCTTTGCAAATGAGTTAAAACAATCCATTTTGGAGGACTTCAACTCTAAAGAAAATAGTGGATAAAAACACAAATATATATATACTACATATCAGTGGTTCCCAAACTTTGGGAATGGCGTACCATTAATTTTTATAATTTGGAGTACCACCAAGATAAAGCTGAATATTTTCTATTTTGGTACAGTTTTAATTGTGCACAGGAATACAATAACAATGACTGTGCGGCCGCACCAGCTGCATGGACAAGAATCAGCAGCAGGATCCACCCACTGTTTAACTTTGGGATAGACTTGGTTGAATATATTCTTCTGACTTTAATTTGCTAGTTTTGTTTGGCTTCTCACATCTGTTTTCAGTCATGTGATACCATCGGGAATAATTGTACATACCACACTTTGGGAACCTGCTATATATTATTCAATAATAATCTTAATAAACTGGCAGTATAAAAATCCTTTAATTTCAAAATAAACCCACCCTCATGCTCATTAAAACTTGGTGAGTCATGCAAGTTTATTGTTCTAAAATTATTTGGGTTGCGATTCTATAAAGTTAAAGAATCACTGGTCTGGTCTAAGGTGTCATCTCACAATAGACTGAGCTACCAGTAAAAGCGATAAAATGTTAGAGGTTGAGTTTATACAGGATGTATTTTGCCTCAATGGTTTTCCACTTTCTCTTCACACAATTGTAAGTTCTTTGTAACAAAAACTACCCTTTTCATCTTTTCCCATTAGTGTAAATAAACGAATACCCCTAATAAAGGTACGCATTTGATTACATTAACCTCCAATATTGTCATGGACACGATCATTTTGCCTATACGCAGGTGCAAACACACAAAGATTCACTATTGTAATAAACCCCTATTTTTTACTGCAGACAATCCTTCCTCCACCCATCAAAAAGAATAAAACAATGCTGATGCACTACATCCTACACTAAACACACTTTAATTCTTAACTAACCTGACTGAACCTTAACAAATTCACACTATCAATTTCTACTATTGAAATTCACCCAAGTGAACTTAACATAATCTTATCATAGGCACGCTTACTTAAATAGTTTTATCACTGATGGTCAATATTAATTCATGAATGTATAAATAAAAAGTGAATGGAGAATCTAGAACCATGTTCAGAATATTGACTGGCAAATCCAATGAATGGGAAGAGATCATTGGGAAGACTTAGATGCAGATGAGAAGATAATATTAGAAAGGACCTGAAACAGAGAGGGTATTTGAGGTGGACTGGATAGAATTAGCTCAAGATAGGGACAGGGTGTAATGAAGTAGACTAGATAGAACTAACTCAACATGGGGATAGATGGCATACTTTAGTACTTGTGCGGTAATGAGCTTTGGAGTTCCTAGTAGCATAGATGTAAATTTATATATAAAAATAATACTTTTATCTAAAACCTACAACAACATAAGTGTAGAGCTTCGTAATACCCAAACAAACAAGTAGTTTGAGGGAGAACTATAAATGTGCATGATTAGAAGTGGTGGTGGGGAACTGCATGGCGGGATTGTGATGTCTCGAGGTAACATCAAGAACCTTGTTTAGAGGAAATGTTAAGTAGTTGGTTTCAAGACTTGTGATTAAGGTGGTTGTGGGCTGAACAGATACATTGGTGCAGGTATCAAGTGTATTGTGTGTTGACTCAGGATGACAAGGACCTTGCAGCCGCTGATGCGGAAGGTGTTTGGAGCCCGGACATCGAGCAGAGCTTCCAGGAGGCTCTCGCTATCTACCCACCATGCGGCCGTAGGAAGATCATCCTGTCGGAACGAAGGCAAGATGTATGGTGAGTAGCACTACATGTACGATTGGGACAATCCCCTAAATCAAGACAGATTCTCACTTCTTGAGCATGGGGCTGGGTTGGGTATCTATTACATTTCCAAGAACACCACAGTCTGTTTTTAAGGTGTTAGATTTATTTCGTCACAGCTAACATTTCCTATTGTTTCTCTGACATAAATTGGAAGTACACGATTCATTATAAGTTATGATAAGTCCAGCGTTTGCCACAACTTTATTTAAAAAAATATAATGTGAAATTATTTCTTTATTAAATTACAATATAAGTAAAGCTGCATAAACTAAAGTTGTAGGAAGTTTATACAAAGGGCCTGTAAGGATTTACTGAATAATTATAACGCTACACTTGGGGGGTAGGGGGTGGGGGGGGGGAATGTTGATTATGTTATTATGTGTTAGTTAGTGCCCCATCATGTTAGACAGAATGGGTTGGTGGTTGATTAATTTATCTGATATGAATATTGATTTATTTGTTTTAAACATATTATATGTGTTGTGTTATATGATATCACACTTTCATATTATGTTACTGATGAAAAAGCTATGTAGTTGCCCATGCTAACAGTCTGAAGTATCCTTGGAGATTTAATGCTTAATATCATGGACTTATGAAAAATGCATATTTAATAAAGGGCAGATAAAATGATAAAATAACAGTTTCATTACTTAGTGTCAGAGAACAAACATAATTCTGCGTTATTAAATTGCTATCACTGCTCATAATTGAACTTGAAGATGGTTTGTTGTGCCAATAGGCAGGTGCACTACCATTTTAGTTAAGGCACACATCAATAAAAAATGTATTGCACTATTTTAACAAGTAATAAATAGTGATCATTGATTTCAAATCATTACAGGTTATAAATTATATCGGCTGCTGTCATCTTTAAGGAAAGTAATAATGCATAGTGATACAATTTAGCCACTCAAGGTATTCTTATGAGATGAAAGTGTTGAATTAATTATAATATAGGGAAGCGAAACGAATTTAATTTATAAACAAGTTAATAGTGATTAAATTACATAATTTTTAATCTTACATAAATACTGTTCTTTTCCCCAACTAGATTTACTCTATATAATTTTATAGTGGATAAAGTTTTTTTTAATTAATTTAATTTTACAATCTAACTATTTATTAATGTTATTATAGCAATAATTGGTAATTGTGAATATTGAATTGAAATATTTATGATAAAATGTCTTGTTTTGACCCTCTTTCTCTGGCCAAACCCTGCAAGAGACCAACATGCTCTCAAATTCCTGACTGTACATATACATTAGCCTGAGAGTGGTCACATCCTATTGGCTAATGTTAGAGGGGTCGTGGGAGAAAATTTACCTCACACATAAACATTCTGGAATTATCATTGTTTGTGAATTTCAAGTAAAAACTAAATGGCACAACACACATCAATGTTCTGAGACATTTGGAAGGGTCTTTATTATTTTGTTATCCTTATATACAGATTGGAATATTGTTTAAAAACACCTATATTGATAATCAAACCTACCAACCAACATAGAACATTGATAATTGGCATGGAAGTAGTACTTGGGATATAAGTATAAATGATGAAACATGTTTCCCAAAGATAGGGTGGGGAAAGACCACTTATACTCCACCACTCCATCCCAAA
The DNA here is from genome assembly GCA_902141385.1 of Timema californicum. Classification (NCBI taxonomy): domain Eukaryota; kingdom Metazoa; phylum Arthropoda; class Insecta; order Phasmatodea; family Timematidae; genus Timema; species Timema californicum. The sequence continues at coordinate 5,552 of CABFOW010005065.1, forward strand.
GAGTGACAGGAATGTAAAGATTTAACACCCTGTTAAGAAAAACTATTTTAGCCATCTTTACAAAGTTTAAGTTCTTAGCTTAAGTGTCTGCCTACCTTCTCTGGCGGTGTGTTGAGCTTTCATCTTGACTAGCCAACTACGCCACTGAGGCGGGTGATATAACTTGTAGCAAACACCTTACTGTTAGATGCTTAGTCTGAACTAGCCCAAACGTTATCAGGGGCTCTCAACTTTTTTTTAATCCATGGCACACTATCCTTTGTAGTGAGCCCCCTGCGGCACATTAACACACAAGTTGGCAACACTGTGAGAGTTGATCTTGCACGCGCACAGTTTGTCTTCAGCATTCATTTGTTTGTAGGCTCTCAGTTGTTCGGCTTGTTCATTGCTCTGGCATGTTTTGAGATGAATTGTTAGTTTAACTGACATGTTTTAGATGCAATATTGTGTTAGTTTAGCCTTTTTTTGAAACTCTTAAGTTCAGTATGGATATGTTTTTGATTAAATGAGAAATTTTGAAGATGAGTCGGTGGCAGAATGTAATGGTAACAAAAGTGAAAACAAACCGATTCCCAGTGCAAATGTTGGTATCCTGAAGTCAGTACAGAGGGACACTAAATCTACTGGAACAGTCAAGTCTGTAGGTACCAAGATAGTTATCTAAACTTGTATTTACATCTTGAACGAGAATGTGTGATTTGCGGAGAAAAACTAAGTAACAAATGTATGGTCACTTATATGGACAAGATAATTATTTTTGCCAATTGTTGTCATCTTTGGGAAAAGCGCAAGTGGCCAGTTATAAAGTTGCCCAAAAATATTAGCCAAAAAAATGCAACCCCACACTATCACTTAGGATGTAATTTTACCTGCCTGCAAGGAAATAGTGAAATTGATGTTAACTGAAAAAGAAATATCCTTGGTTCCATTGCTAAACAATACTATTTTCCAGTGGATATATTACGTTTCTGCCGATATACATATACATTAAAAGCTAAGTGGCGATGACTATTCCAACAAAACTTAAAAGCGTTTTAGACTCGGTCGTTAAGATGGTCAATTTCGTTAAGTCAAGTGCTCTGAAGAAAATACTCCTCAGACAAATGCTCTATGAAGTGGGATCTCATCATGACACTTTTGTTCTTCATACTGATATTTGCTGGTTGTCAAAGGAAGTCTTTGCAAGATTTTTTGAGATGCAAAAAGAGCTATTAAGTATATTAAGCATCATAAACCCAGGCTTTGCTGCTCAGTTAAACAACAAGGAGTGGTGTGCAAAGGTGGCCTACTTGGCTGGTATCATCAGCCATTTAAATTACCTAAATGAGAGTATGCAAGGAAATAAATAAAATGTGCCAACTTCAAGTGATAAACTCATCACTCTCTTGAAAATACTTAGAATACGGAAATTACAACTGGAAAAGAAAAATCTTCAAATGTCTCCTCCGACTTTAGAGGTAGATCCACAAAGGGACATGCCATCTAAAATGAGATCACCCCCAAGTTCTTGAGGATAGGATGGCACAATATTTTCCCTTCATCATTGCCGCCAAGTATGATTGGGTGCGCAATCCCTATGTTGCGTACTCAGAATCCACCACCAACCTCCTTCTGCATAAAGAAGAACATCTCACAGAACTTCATTCAAACCAAACACTTTGTAAGTTTTGGGTTGGCGAAGAAAGAGTACCTAGAAATAGCAGTGGGAGCAATAATATTCTTTTATACTTTTAAACCACCTAGTTATGTGACTTGGGCTTTTCGGCACTAACGAATATAAACAGCAAGAAATGTGAGAAACTTGTTTCAATTGAACAGTAAACCTGTGTTTGTCTTCAATCTCACCACAAATTGAACTTTTGGCTAAGAAACAACAAGCCCAAGTTTCTCATTAATAACTCAAATATTTAATTGTCATTTTTTCTTCTTTTTCAAAATTAATATAGAGTTTAATTATTTTAATAATTTCTACCATCAATCTCACAAAGTTTGGAAGTTTTGTGGAACGCCTAGCAAATCTCATGGCACACTTGTTGAGAACCATTGGTCTACATAGATTGTATAAATTAAAAATGTTCAAATTTAAATCAAGAATATTGCTGAAACATTATTTTAATGACCCCTTATGGAATCCTAAAATAATGTTTTTGTACATATAAATAATGGACAGATATTATATATAGCTGATTTAATTTTTTTTAAACAGATACACTAAAATCATACAGGTCTACCTTATTTTCTTTTGTTTCCGACATGATAAGTAGCTGGTTTGGCTGCATCAAACTGATATCAAATAATTTAATTAATTTACCTATTGGGGACCTGGTGGTCTAGAGGTAAGGTGTTGGACTTCTGTGGTGGGGTCTGGGGTTTAATCCTCGGTCCTGGCACAGATTTATCTGATTACCAAACCCTTCCTTCACCTCTAACAAAACATCTTGTGAATGTGGGGAATGCTAGGTCTCCACCGTGGTTCGGATTCCACATTAAACTGTAGGTCCTCCATTTCATCTCACAATCACCCTACCATTACACATTAGAGTAAGTGTGTACAACTCGAACAGGTAGTAAGACGCGGTGCTAATAATAATAATAATAATAATAATTTACCTATTTCAATTGAAGATACTCATAAAATAAAGTTTTATTAAAAAAGTATAGTTATTTAAAACATTTAAAAAATAACTCTATGTCAGCCCACAATCAAGTTATACCAACCAAATAGCCACCATATTTTGGCGAATATAATGCAACTTCTGCGAAAAGAGGTTGTCAACTGGCCAGCACAACAAGCTTTCCAGTTGGTAATCTCAGTTTTTTGGACAGGAGCCGCTAATTTTTCATTCAAGTAGTTCCTCAGTTATCCTCACGAGGCTGAGTTTGTCCTCGTTAAAAATTCACTGCGTCACAGAAAATCTGGGAGTGCCGGTGATAAAACCTAAGATCTTTGGATTTAAAGCCAGAAACTACGAGTATGACCGCTAGACCACAAAGGTTTTTTTAAGCTGGGGGGAAAAAATATCTCCTTTTCAAATGGCTCCCTGAATTTAAATAAATTATGCAATTATCATATTTCTGAATTAATTACATTTCTTATATAAATATCTTGTATTTTGCAGTAAATTTTATTTTAATACAATGTTCTCTTTTCACATGTTTAAATGGTACTAAAACTAGAAAATTTATTTAATTCTTTAAGAACATGAAACTTAAAATCTTGTTTGGAAGACTGGAACAGGAACTTGATTCAATAAATATTTCAGTTCCATTCTCTGCTTCAGATTCGTACAGCCCAACTAACTGTCGCCAAACTGCATTACGTTGTAAATGAATAATGAACACACTAGCAGCACCTATTATCTACTAAGATAACTATTTGTAGGTGGAGTAGTTGTGTTTAAAAACCACATTGTGTACTTAGAAGTTGTTTAGAGTTCAATATTTCAAAATAAACTAAATTGACCCGACTTTTAAAGTACATTAAAAAAACTAATACACTGTATCATTAAATATTTAGTTATAAATAATGTAAATTAAGTTCCCAAGGAAAACAAATACATCCATGACTTTTTTCCCCCCATTCAAAATGGACTTAAAGAAAAAAAATTAATGAAAATATTTCTGTAACTATTTTTACACGACTTGAAAATTCCATAAAAATTATGAAAAATGTCCATATATTTTATTCAAATAAATAAGAAACATCATCATCATAACTATCCACTGTTTAAACCTGTGGCTGGGTCAGTTTAGTAAAATGTCTCCATCTTCCTCTATCCTTCCACCATTCCTCCTCCTTTAATTTCCTCCATTCTTCTCCTCTCACTGGCACACTTTCTGTTATCTGCTCCTCCCTTCTCATCTTTCTTGGTCTCCTTTGCAGTCTTTTTCCTACATACTTCATTTCCAACATTTTCTTTGGCATCCACACTTTTTCCATCCTTATACCATCTCAGTCTTGCTTCCACTACTACCTCATGTACTCCCTGTACCCCAATTCATCCCCGGATAACCTTATTTCTACTCTTGTTTCTCCTCGTGACAACTGACATGCTCCTCACAAACTCCATTCCCATGGCCTCCACTTTCCTAGTCTCTCTTACATTCAATGTTCATGTTTCGGATACATATGTAACAATAGGTACAAAGTACGCTCTGTACAGTACTTCTTACACTTCAAGGTGACTTCCCTTCTCCATAGCAGATACACACACCTATAGAACAACTCTCCCTGAGGTCCTCTTCTCATTAAATCCTACCTCCACCTTTTGCCTCAATCACACTTCTAAGATATTTTACATTATGTACTTTTTGCACCTCTGCTCTGTCCAACTTTAAGGCTTTACCAGGCTTTTTCCCTTTCCTTGTCATTACCATTACTCACTCACACTTTGTCATGCTTAGTTTCATTCCACACTCTTTTACTTCCTCATTCCATTCTTATAATTTCTGTACTTCCTCTTCCTTCTCTCCCCATATTATAATAATGGTGAAGAGTCACGCCCCTGCTTCACTCCATTATTTATTTGGAACCACTTCGTCTTCCCACTCTCCAGTTATGCTCATACAGGCCTTTCACTCTCATTACAACTCTTCTTTCCAAACTGTAATTCTATACATGCTCTCATATGCCTTCTCCACATCTATAAACAGGAAACCACAATATTAAATTATTATATTTATAGATTTCTTAGTAAAAATGTTTATGATTCAGGGTTGCCACACACCTGGAAAACAGGGAGAACCGGGAAAATACAGGATTTTTTATGTGTGGGAAAAACGGGGAATTTCACAAATAAAGCTAGAATTTACTGGAAGTTGTTAGAGTATTTGGGCAATACAGTGCTTGAAAGCTTAAAATAGTAGGAACAATATAGAGTAAAATTTGTAACTGTAGAAGTGAGCAGTCTGATTGGAACACGTCTCGCACCTCATCAGCTTGAGTCAAGTCCCGAGTGCAATCGAGACGACTCGTTCCTCACCCCCGCCAATACCACAAATATCTCGGTTCCTCCACCCCCATCAAGCCCTGCTACTGGCACGTGTTTATGCTGCCAGTTGAATGAATTCACTCTTTGGATTTTGGTGTGTTATTTGGCTGTTGTTTAAAAAAAATTACTCCTGTTGAAAGATGTTTTAAGACTGTACCCTACCTATCTTGCCATTTTGGCTATTTTTAATTTTTTAGGAATTGCCAAGGTATCAATATTGTTTGTTTAAACCTTTATGGGTTTTAACATTTTTATTACAGTCAACTAGCGGTTTAGCGAAGGTGGATTTATCTTTACCTGGTTTCTGCCATGGCCAGGATAAAAAGAAAATGGAGTATACTGTAAAGTGAAAAGTTATTGCAAATATTGCCTCCAGCCTGGTAGTATATTGTAAAAATGACCTATTGGGTTTGTGTCCGTGCTTAGCTACTCTACCTCCGCCACCCCCTCTAACACCCTTCTCTCTTCTATCAGATCTTTCTCTCCAGCTTTTTATTATTATCTAGCACCGCGTCTTACTACCCATTCGAGTTATATGCTTTAAGTACTAATTATGCTAATGGATTGGGAATTAGGAAGGTTGAATTAAAGGATAGGACACGACTAGTACGTTGGCCAACTACGCCACCGAGGAGGGTTTTTTCTCCTGCTGAGGGCAGTGTTAGGGATATGCGATACTGCTAAAATATCGATATTTGAGTATGAAAAAAAAATAGTGAGAAGTATATAAATATTTCCCAGTATCGATACTTTCATTTAGCGATAAAAAATAAAGGCAAATAATAAGAAAAGATAAATAAATTTAACATGTGATCAGAAAAATAAAGGAAGTAAAAGGAGAAAAGTAGGTATATTAAAATCTTTCAAGTATCTGGTAAAAAATACTGATATTAGTAAAAATTTCAAAAGTTGGTAATGAAATAAAAGTATCGATACTGGTATTGTATCATTCTTAGTGCTAGTTTAGCGTCTCGTAAAAGTGTAAGATATTAAATTCGATTCAAACTCAAAACTTTATATCTAGATATGACCATACCTCAGGACTTTTTTTTATTTTGACCCTAACCCTTAAATTAGTGATTTTTTTAATTCCTTATTTTTTGAAAATGGCTCAAACGATTTTGTTTAAAATAAATTTATATGGACTAATTGGCCACCCAAATAACTCCTATATCTGTTTTTTCAGTAAAAAAAATCGTTGAAGGCTAGTTTACTGATGTGATATGGACTAATTGGCCGCCCAAATAACTCCTATATCTGTTTTTTCGGTAAAAAAAAATCGTTGAAGGCTAGTTTACTGATGTGTGATTTTTTTCAAAAACTTGAAATATTTTAAAACGATCTTTAACGATTTGATTTGAAATTGGTATCTGTAGGCCTAATAATAGTGTTTGTGGTAAAAGTTGTTTAAGGGTATTTTACTGATGATTTATTCTTCAATAATAGTTATTATGATAAATGTATGTATGATTGTGTTGTATAGTTTGTTAATCAAATACTTACTGTATTTGGTAGTTTTCGATGGGTTTGCAGATTAACTGTGGAGATTGATATAGCAGGGTTTAGTAGCCCTCCGTTACCCCGCTAAATTGAGAGTTGACTCTGTTGTTTTTTATATTTATTACAATATGGCAGGGATGAGGATGGCAGTTAATTAGAGGAAATGCACCTGAATGCGTGAGGAAAATCACATGTTAGTTTCATTATTGTAAATTATTATTCACGATTTGTGTGGGCTAACTTTGTTTATACAGTACATATACAATAACTAAGATTGGTTAAAAGGTTTTTGAATCAAGTAATATATTCTTCTAAAAATAAATAGATACCACATTTAAACTCAAAACTGTATCTTTGGTATTTCCACTTTTTTTCCTTCTTTCATTCCATTTAGGGCCTACCTCAAATATAACCAATTTTCCCTTTTAGAAAATGTAGGTCATTCAGTTCTCATCTCTTTTCCAAATAATTCTTAAACATGTTTTTACCTTGCACAATAAATCATGCCTCCAATGACAAAGTAACACTTCATCTCTAAAATTTTCTCTAAAACAAAATTTAATGTCTCTATTATTATATTTATAATATCTATTAGGTGTCTGGAAATATGATAACTTCCTCTGGAAAAACTGGAAAACACAGAGAATTTTGTAATAAGAAAATAGTGGCTGCACGGTCCAAGGCATCACTCTTTTGTTAGACCGGATTGCTGGTGATAAAATCGAGGTTTGGATTAAGGTTTTTCCCCTTAGTTGATTTCCAAGGCTTCCTCTTCGCAGATGCGGGTACACTTCCTATACAGTTAAACCTACTGTGTCCCTATTCTTTTAACGTAATCAACTTAGGTGTCTAACTCAAGTGGGTCCAAGACACAGTAGGGATGGAGGAGGGGGAGATCTATATAATATAACAACGTTTGTGCAGTTGTACATGTAGAGCTATATATAATACTTGTTCTTCAGAGTGTAAAATATGGTATTACATAGTTTGCAATACCAGATTGTTTAGTTTCTCTGGCTAGGCCTGTCATAGCTTCATATCCCTTATAATCTAACTTAAGACTGGCCCAGTCCCTGTCTGTTAATTCGTTATTATGAAAGAGTAAACCCACATTTCACCAATGATTAGAAAATTGACCACATGCCAGTAATTGAACCCGGGACCCTTAGCTCATTAGACAGACACGCTCCCGACTGAACTAAGGCATCAGATTGAACATTTTAAATGGGTATCCAAACTTCAAAGATTGCATGAGGCAGGAGCACTTCAAATAGCTTGAAGAGGTATTACATTTTCCCCCTCTAATTTTCCTCCCACGCAAATCAAAGTTCCTTTGCCCCCGGGTGTTGCACATTTGAATGGATACAACTGTTTAACTATGGTGGCCCCAGATAGAAAACAACCCACTCTGTTATCAGGGCTCGCATGCTTGACATTGGCTGTATAGAAGCATGTGTTACACTAGCCAGACAAACAAAGTGTTATTTTGTTGAAACTTTAAATAACTTGTGGGTATACGGTATTTTATAATTACAATTCCTGTGTACTTGGATAGTGTGGTTCATATATATTACACCTAACAATAACCAATATAATGGCAACATTATCTTCCAAAAGTGTCCTTTGAGAGGACAGACTAGGTAAATTGTGTATAGCCTAGATGATCACTTTAAAAACTAGAAAAAACAATAATCTAGTTGAAAGTACGAGTGACGCCACAGACATATCTTTAAGTAGCGTGAACAATATTTTGAGGGAAGGTAAATGTTACCTCGTTTCTAAATTACACCTGACCTTTTCTACTCCGAAAGAAAAGTGTAAGGAGCATTAATAGATGATTCTAGGAAAGTCCACGAATTTTATGTTGTAAGAAAAACTGTGCCGACACTTAAGAAATTGCAAACGGCTCTTAAAATTGATGATATTATAGATTGCAGCAGAGTGTATTTATGAAAAACAATCAAAAGCTTAGGTTTTAAATGGAAAAAATGCCGATCAAAAAGAAAACCTTTGATCTAGCGCCCTGAAATAGGAGTAGTGGAAGGAACATTATATATGTTTATAAAACACGTGTTAATGCCTGTCATAATGTAAAAACATACTGGCAGTCCGAATTCGAACCAAGTTTTATGACATATATCGGAAAAGGAAATCGACTAATCATTGTGCATGCTGGAGGGGAAAGGCGTTTTGTTCCTAATTTCCTTCGCATTTTCAAATTAAAAACAAGAGACTACCACGATGGCATGAACTACACTAATTTCAGTCAGTGGACCTGTGAGGAATTGTTACCTAATGTTGCCCCTAGAAGTGTCAGAGTAATGGACTATGCTAGTTATCATTTTGTGCAGGTGAATAAGAAACCAACACGTCCCATACAGCATATCATTCACTGAAGAAATGAGAAAACCATAATTACTTGAAAACTTGTCAAAAGAGCTCCTTGTGAGAGGAAATAAAAGATTGATGAGATAATAAAAGATCACGGTTTGCCGCCTTAGTACGCTGATCTTAAGCCAATCAAAAATACGAACAGAGTCTAGTAATAGTGAAGCTTCCACCGGTGAAATGCTAGAACTGGAGTAGAGTTATTCAGACTAGTGTAGTCGCGCCTTTCATCAGCCTTACAATCATTGTAGCACGAGGTTAAAGTTGTCAAGCTATAGTCTTCTTTCTAATGTGGCCGAGTTCTCGTGACAAGAGGAGTAATGGTTTTATGAGCAATATCTTGAAATACATCATAATAAGAATGCCTGTATGCAGAATATATTTTGGGGGGAAGGGAAGAGACCTATGGTGGCTCGTGGCAAAGTCTCCCAACTGAAGATGGCAAGGAATTGTTTTCAACAAATACCCATCTTCAATTAAGGTTATATGTGGAATTAAATGTGTAAACTAAAATAATACATATACTAACCTAACCATTGGTGCAGAAATAATTATCAATAATGTTTGTAATATAAACATTTCAAATTGAACTCACGTGTTCAGCCTTAATTTTTGCAAATTGGAGAAAAATATAATTTTCCTCAGGAAAAGAGGGAGCTCTGCTAGAGTCCAAATGGTGACCCTGTGCATTAAAAATACCATATTGCTTCGATTCTAAGAAGCACATTTGAACGTCTCTAAAAACGGGCGCGTCTTAGAATCACAGTTCTCTTTCGAGCAATACTCTCGAATGCTCAGAAGACGATATATCTTGGGATAGTGAAGATAAATACGGCTCAGAAGAATCAGACCGATACTGATTCAGCAAGGAGTGAAAATAATGAACTAATGTTGATGGTAAATTGAATTATGTAATAATAATAATAATATTTCTGATATATATTGTATTTTAGCCGTTTATTTTTATTTATTTTCCTAGAATAATTTTTTTTTACTGTTGATGGTACTGAAAAATTAAGGTCGATCTTACAATTATTGATGGCGTCTTAGAATCGAAGCAATACGGTAATTTGCTTCATTGCGGTCCCTTGAATCCGTTGCTTCTGCAACCCCCCACACACACATGTCAAGAGAGTTGCCTTCTCGTTCTATCTCGAGGCGCGAATTCAAATGTGCCATTGTCTTTTTCCCTCTTAGCAAGCCTGAATGTTACAAGGCCAGGGTATTATAATTATTTCCATTTTACATTGTTTAAAACCCGCCTCGGTGGCGTAGTTGGCTAACGCGCTTGTCGTGTTGAGCTCGACTGCTGAGGACGGGGAGATCGAGGTTACGAATCTCGGTCGGGTGAACTGGGGTGGTGGTTCTAAAATGGTTTTCCACTCCCCCTCCATGCAAATGCGGGCTCACTTTCTCTAGTTCAACCTTCCCAATTCCTAATCCATTAGAGTAATTAGTACTTAATTCGTATAACCCGAACGGGTAGTAAGACGCGGTGCTAATTATTACTATTATTACATTGTTTAATCCCAATAGTATACATATGTGAATCATTTGAAAGCTTAATTGGACAAACTTTTATGATATGGGTCCAGGGAATCTACTACTGATTTTGACTAATGTTGACACCATCAATATTCTCGACCAGCATGGTTATTCTGTGTCCAAGCCATAGTTTTAACAACATATTTTCAAGTCTGCTGTATATCATATTTTGGCCTACACATTTTAAAATACACAAGTACTGGAATCACTAAAATTAAATGGGAGCCCTCTGAATCGATTCAAACAAATTCTAACCTTATATCTGTAGCCAACAACTTGTGAAAGTTGCAAAAGTTTTTCGAAGACTTTGAAAAAACGCATTTTGAGTTCTAGTGTCTAGTTATCGGATTTTTAAAAATCCTTTGTTGCTATTGCAGACAGACAGGCATTGTTCGTAACTAGTGGCTAGCATGGGAATAGGATGATAGAGCTCTTGCACAATCTTCTTACATCTTGTGAGAGCATACAGAGGTAAGGCTCTGGGCAAATCTTGTGTGTGGTGCCCCACCTCCCCCTTTTCCAGTTTAAAATACCATTAAGGGTAGATTTTTCTCTAATCCTTGATCCATTTTTTTCCCCAATGAACTTGATTTTTATAAAGGTACAAAGAACAACTGTCCCAAGTTTTAATTAAATTCATTCAAAAGTTACTGTGAGACAAATGCAAATGATGGAGTTAAAACCAAGAACTCGTTTTATTCGCTCAATAAATTAAACAAAATGATAATATTTTTGTTTTTTACACTTTGACAGCGATCCTACAATACGAGCCTGCCATCTTAACTTGTTTTCTTCATCTACTCCGAAAGAAAAGTGTAAGGAGCATTAATAGATGATTCTAGGAAAGTCCACGAATTTTATGTTGTAAGAAAAACTGTTCCGACACTTAAGAAATTGCAAACAGCTTTTAAAATTGATGATATTATAGATTGCAGCAGAGTGTATTTATGAAAAACAATCAAAAGCTTAGGGTTTAAATGGAAAAAATGCCGATCAAAAAGAAAACCTTTTATCTAGCGGCCTAAAATAGGAGTAGTGGAAGGAACATTATATATGTTTATAAAACATGTGTTAATGCGTGTCATAATGTAAAAACATGCTGGCAGTCCGAATTCGAACCAAGTGTTATGACATGTGTTGGAAAAGGAAATCGACTAATCATTGTGCATGCTGGAGGGGAAAGGCGTTTTGTTTTTAATTTCCTTCTCATTTTCAAATTAAAAACAAGAGACTACCACGATGGCATGAACTACACTAATTTCAATTAGTGGACCTGTGAGGAATTGTTACCTAATGATGCCCCTAGAAGTGTCAGAGTAATGGACTATGCTAGTTATCATTTTGTGCAGGTGAATAAGAAACCAACACGTCCATACAGCATATCATTCACTGAAGAAATGAGAAAACCATAAATAATTGAAAACTTGTCAAAAGAGCTCCTTGTAAAAGGAAATAAAAAATTGATGAGATAATAAAAGATCACGGTCATGATATTTGGCGTCTGCCGCCTTAGCACGCTGATCTTAACCAATAAAAATGGTTTGGGGCTATGTAAAAAGACAAGTGGCCCAAGATCTCTCAAGTAATTCTCTTGAGGACAAAAAAGAGTTGCTCGAAAAATGGTTTCAAGAATACACTGCAGAAGAATGGAAAAAGTGCTGTGAACATGTCCACAAAATTGAGGACGATCATTGACAAAAATATGAACAGAGTCTAGTGATAGTGAGGCTTCCACCAGTGAAATGCTAGAACTGGAGTGGAGTTTTCAGACTAGTGTAGTCGCGCCTTTCATCAGCCTTACAATTGTAGCACGAGGTTAAAGTTGTCAAGCTATAGTCTTCTTTCTAATGTGGCCGAGTTCTCTTAACTAGAGGAGTAGTGGTTTTATGAGCAATATCTTGAAATACATCATAGTAAGAATGTAAAGTAATGCCTTCCTTGCCTGTATGCAGAATATATTTTGGGGGGAAGGGAAGAGACCTATGGTGGCTCGTGGCAAAGTCTCCCAACTGGAGATGGCAAGGAATGGTTTTCAACAAATACCCATCTTCAATTAAGGTTATATGTGGAACGAAATGTGTAAACTAAAATAATATATATACTAACCTAACCATTGGTGCAGAAATAATTATCAATAATGTTTGTTATATAAACATTTCAAATTGAACTCACGTGTTCAGCCTTAATTTTTGCAAATTGGAGAAAAATATAATTTTTCTCAGGAAAAGAGGGAGCTATGCTAGAGTCCAAGTGGTGACCCTGTGCATTAAAAATACCATATTGTTTCGATTCTAAGAAGCACATTTGAACGTCTCTAAAAACGGGCGCGTCTTAGAATCACAGTTCTCTTTCGAGCAATGCTCTCGAATGCTCAGAAGACGATATATCTTGGGATAGTGAAGATAAAGATGGCTCAGAAGAATCAGATCGATACTAATTCAAAAAGGAGTGAAAATAATGTACTAATGTTGATGGTGAATTGAATTATGTAATAATAATAATATTTCTGATGTATATTGTATTTTAGCCGTTTATTTTTATTTATTTTCTTAGAATACATTTTTTTTCTGTTGATGGTACTGAAAAATTAAGGTCCATCTTACAATTATTGATGGCGTCTTAGAATCGAAGCATTACTGTAATATGCTTCATTGCGGTCCCTTGAATCCGTTGCTTCTGCAACCCCCCACACACACATGTCAAGAGAGTTGCCTTCTTGTTCTATCTCGAGGCGCGAATTCAAGTGTGCCATTGTCTTTTTCCCTCTTAGCAAGCCTGAATGTTACAAGGCCAGGGTATAATAATTACTTCCATTTTACATTGTTTGAAACCCGCCACGGTGGCGTAGTTGGCTAACGCGCTTGTTGTGTTGAGCTCGACTGCTGAGGACGGGGAGATCGAGGTTCGAATCTCGGTCGGGTGAACTGGGGTGGTGGTGGTTCCTAAATGGCTTTCCACTCTCCTCCACGAAAATGCGGGCTCACTTCCTTTAATTCAACCTTCACAATTCCTAATCCATTAGAGTATTAGTAATAATAATAATATTTAGCACCGCGTCTTACTACGCGTTCGTGTTATACGCTTTAAGTACTAATTATTCTAATGGATTAGGAATTGGG
>CABFOW010005066.1:0-39115 GCA_902141385.1 Timema californicum
TTTACAAATATCTGCTTCAGAAGTAATAGCTACCCCCTCCCAACGCAACCCTCTCCAGTCTAGTTGCAGTCTCACCAGGAATATGTATTTTATAACCAGACAAGCAAAGAGGATACAAAGCTCATGGCCTACATTATATTTTCAGACAAGTGTCTTGAAAATACTTATATATATATTTAGGTATAATATCGATAGTTTAAAAAAAATTACTTATTCAACTTAAATGCCTTAAACATAACTCATGAATGGTTAAAAATGATTTAATTTTTTTTACACAAACCTAGAAAATATGACGTAAAATTCTTAAATGGCCAAAAGTGGCCAATAAAATAAACATTTCTACAACTAGGGCATCATGAACAGAGTTTATGTATTTACAAGCATTGTCTCTGAAGAAAGAAAAAAGTTGACATCTCATGAACATTGTGGGATTGATATCAACCACTGAAATTATAAAAATCAGTAACCCCTCTGAACAAACTTGTGCACCTCAAAGTCGGGATTTTAAAATTTTGTGATTGAGCTCTCTCTAACCAAATACAAAATCTGTATGAGCCTGATTTTTACATTTTGTCAGATTAAATATTTGTTTGACAAAGATTTTGAAAATGTATAATATGCTTTGGTATAATTTAATACAATTTGTTAAATAAAAGTGAAATATATCATTTCAGATTCTAAATTAATGAGATATCAAAGATATAAAATAAATTCTCAGAAAACTTGATTTTTTTTTATGGAGCATTTAATGCAATACTTTTTATAGTTAGGTCCTATTAACTTGAAATCTTAGGCAACACTATTCCAAACAATATGGGATGCCTGTCGCTGGTGGGGGTGGGGTGGGGGGATAAAGGAGGGGAGGTTTGAATATGGTCCCATGACATTAAAAAAGAAATTAAACATGACTTTTATGATAATTAATTTGGTCAAAATTCGCTTTGGCGGCTGCATGGTTTTAACACACTACCTACTCTTGCTGTCAGACTAGACTGCCAATGACGAGTAGATCAAGGTTAGAATATAAATCGTGTGTACCGAGGGTGGTTTTTTCCAAAATTGTTTTCCACTCTCCCTCTATACAAATGCCGGAATACTTCCTAATCCATAAAACCATTAATTAGTGCATAAGTGTATAACCCAAAAGAGGCACTCACTCTGTTAAAAAAAATATTGTCAAACATAATGTTCTTTAGTGTGATAAAACCGCTTTGCCCAATGGAAACTATTGCTTCAAGGGGTGGCTTAAGGGCTGGGTGAACCAGGTGGCTGACTGGGGGCGTCAGCTCGAGGGGGCGCCAAACAGAGTTGCTAAGCATAACAGTCATTCAGTTTTTGATAATAACATGACATAGTTGTATAGTATTTTATTTGGTGAATAAAATGGAGTGTAGTGCCACTCTTAAAAAGTTATTTTACATCTGCAATCTTTAAAAAAAAATTATGCCTTAAAATGTTATTTTGCAATCAAGCTTATTTCTTAAATCGTTCACTATATCGAAATTTAAGAGGTGGACATTGTCTACGAAACATGTTTCGGTTAATTTTCTTTGTAATCCCCGACTATTTTCGTACAATCGTGCTGTGGAAAAGTTTGTAGTACTGTACGACAACCATTTATGTAGTTTCCCCTTCGTAATATTTTCATATCACGCCCAGGCTACGTTAAGTTTGGAGTTGCTAGGTTTGGCGTGGGCATAAGGAAAATTTAATTTTTTGTTTTTTGGGGGAGAGGTATTCAAGACCATAAGCTTATGACATAGGCCTACTACTAAACTTTAAGTATTAAGAATATTGTTATTTTATACAATAGTGATGGAACTTTATCTGTGTGACGGGGGAGGGGGAGGAAGAATAAAAAAAAAGTTTTTTTTCTGGACTTTCTACTTTCCTCTTCCACAGTTAAGTGTTAGAAAATTGGATGCTCCTAGAAGCTATTTGAAAAAGTCCTTGTTTAGAGAATTTTTGAAAATCATACTCTTTTAACAGCTATTTAGAATAGTGCTCCCTCAAAATATTTTGAAATTTGGATGTTTCTAGAAGATATTTGAAGTAGTCCTCCTTTGGCAAATTTTGGAAAACTGGATACCCTTAAAAGCTATTTTAAATATTTTTTTTATAAATTAGATTCTCTACAATCTATTTGAAGTGGTCCTTAACCAGAAGTATTTTTTTAAATTTGGCATGCCCTAAGAGCTATTTAGAATGTTCTATGCATTTATTTTTTTTAATTTAGATTTTTCTTGAAGCTATTTGAAGTGATCTTCCATCAATAATTTTTTTTAAATTGGATGCCCTTAGAAGCTATTTAGAATGGCCATCAACAGGTTTTTTCCCTTTATTTAGTATCATGCTCAGCCTAAGTTAGACTTAGAGTTGTTAATTTTTTGGGGACTATTTTCATACTAGCCTAGTATCCCCCATTTTATATAAGGGGGCGCCAAAAAGCAATCCTGCACCGGCGCAAAATTTACCTCTAGCTGCCTCTGATTGCTTTGATTTTATTGTTATAATAATAATAATAATAATTAGCACCACGTCTTACTACCCGTTCGGGTTATACGCTTTAAGTACTAATTACTCTAATGGATTAGGAATTTGGAAGGTTGAAATAGAGGAAGTGAACCCGTATTTGCGTGGAGGGAGAGTGGAAAAACATTTAGAAAAAACCACCCCCAGTTCACCCGACCGAGATTCGAACCTCGATCTCCCCGTCCTCAGTGGTTGAGCTCAACACGACAAGCGCGTTAGCCAACTACGCCACCTAGGCGGGTGATTTTATTGTTGATTTTGGAAAATTAGCCTACCACATTTAACTGTGACCTAATATTGCTACTTAAAGGCCTGTGAAGTCAGTTCCCCAAACCTTCAACACCGACGCCTCTATTTTTCAACTGTCCGACCACGACCCCTTCATAAATAGTTAAAGTATATTTATTAGTAATACAATTTTTTTTGCAGTAAAACTCATAGAAAGCTCCTTTGACATTGTGTGAATAAATTTGTTCATTCTAATTACAAATAATGGTTCTAAGAAATAAAATAGTATAAAATTAGAATTATATAATCACCATTTTATTGTTATATTATATGGTTTTATTTTGAATTCGGAGTTGGAGTGTGTACATTTTTACCGACTCAAGACTTTGACTCCAACCAAAATTGTTTACATTTCCACGACTATGATTCCAGAGCCCAGGTCACTTAGGCCTAATTTGTATAATTACCTTGTATGAAAATTAGATATTTCAAAATAAAGTAGGCCTAAATAATTTACCTTCTTCAAACAAGATGATAAATATACCTACCAGGAATGTCTAAATCGTATAAACAAAAATGTCCTATCTAAATTATAAAATTTAAAAATGTTCAAACAATGATATAAATTGTAAGTTCATGTTTATTGAAAGATTATATTGTATGCAAAAGATATTTGCATATTAAATTTTTTATAAAGTCACTCAACCAACCCCTCCCCTCCCCCCAAATCACACATGCTCCCATTATAAAAAAAACTCTGTAAATTGGGCTCATTTATCTATTTCAATAGTGACCCACTGTGTGTGGGATTAAGATTATAATTATTATTATTAGCACCGCGTCTTACTACCCGTTCGGGTTATACGCACTTACGCTAATGTGTAATGGTAGGGTGATTGTGAGATGAAATGGAGGACCTACAGTTTAACGTGGGATCCGAACCACGGTGGAGGCCTGGTATTCCCCACATTCACAAGATGTCTTGTCAGAGGTGAAGGAAGGGTTTGGTAATCAGATAAATCTGTGCCGGGACCGAGGATTGAACCCCGGCCGCCAGCATAGAAGTCTGACACCTTACCCCTAGACAGCCAGGTCACCAACCTTATTAAACAAAATTGATCTTGCTTCATTAATGGGGACAGTAGTCTGGAATAGAAATCTCCCCATGCAAGGTGGATATAATTTTATGCTATCCATGCCATCTTAAAACATACTTTAGAAACATTATTTCTAAACTAAATAACTTAACTTATGACACACNACCCCCAGGTCACCGGGTTAAGATTGAATTTAGAAGTAATGTACCCATATTTGTGTGGAAGGATTGAGTGGAAAAACCATTTAGGTAAAAGCCAGCCTTAGCATACCCAAACAGGATTCAATCTTTGATCTTCCCGTGACACACCTTTTGTAAGATCATTCACCCTCCAAAGCAAGGTTTGGTTTAAAAGTACTGAAGTATTTTATAACCGATACAACTTTCTAATACTATTTGTTGCGTTTGTAAATCTAATACCAACACAATGGTGGGAAATGTAATTGTGGCGCACCACTTTATCAAAGGGATATGTGGTAGGCCTAATATTTATTTGACAAACTATTCATAAATTCGCCACCATATATATCTACATGGTTTTATTATATTAAAAAAAATTCAATTGCCTTATTAATTTTAACAATATTAACCATCACAGCTTTATTAAAATGGTTATAACGCACAGAAGGTTAGGTTTTATTGGATCGGGGTGGTTTGCGTGTTCAAGTTAATCGTGTTAGTGATTGTACACTAGAATATCTACCAATGCCATCATTTTAATAAGCCTATTATGCAATGAGAAAATACCCAACCCAATGTGCTCTACAGTTCTGGCCGAATGGTATCCCATGATTTAAGTTTTAAGTGAGTAGGCCTATATTTTCTCGTGTTTTTCATTTATTAAAAATTTAAATATTTTATTAAAATTCTTATAAATCAAGTCTCCATATTCTTGATGTGTTTATTAATAAAATACATTTTTATAGTGATATGACACAGACATTTTTTAATTAATTTGATGATAAAAGTTGTCCTATGCCATAAAAAAAATTATGTAATATGGCCTAACATTTATGCCTAAATTCCTAAGAGAAATAAAAACTGAATAGAGACAAAAATAAGGAGTAAGAAATAGGCTAAAAATTGACTGTGAAATTTTGTTTTTTCATCAAATACGACTAATAGGTCTATAAATATTTATTTTTTATTCAATTGTGTGTTTGAAAATATATATATAAAAAACCTTTTAAATATTTAACGCACATAGAAATTGTCATGTGAATTTGAAGCACAACAAATAAAACTTGCGGGCTATGCGTCTCAATCCCCAGACGAATTCCAACAGTGACTTCAAGTGACGCCATCAGCTGTGAAATGACTAGTGGCCTATAGTAACAGGAACTTAACCTAAAGGAAAAAACATAACTGGTCTTACCTGTATGCCAAGGACATACATTGGAACAACTTGGATAGAGAAGTCTCTATGGACACTTGAGTTTTTTCTACATTTTGACAACCGCCCAAGGCTAGAAAACTGTTTTGTTTCGGTGAGACCAAGGTAACTCTAGATTCTTCTTCGGGTTCAGGTACAGGCACTGCAACACTAGGCCAATCCTCATCGGCCTGAGCTTCTAAATCGAAATTTGAGACCATAAAATGTCCCGAGTGGATACTTTCCCGCTCGGGTTTTTTGGATCTGATATCCACCGAACTAGTTCCTTGAGTCATAATGTTCACTTCACGATACCTAAGTTCACCACACTGCATTTGTAATCGCTTTCAAAAGATGTCACTGACAAACACAGATGTAATACGTATTTCTCTCATAACAAAAACACACTCTTCATGTTCTGCCTTCGCCATGTTACGATTAAATTATGACGTACTTGTTGTTGTGCATAGAGGAGGAATTTCTGCCATGGAGAAGCTATCATTATCAATAAAGCATCAGAATTCCTTCTCGCGCGCCATCTGCGGTCGCTTTTAAGAACTACGACGAGCTAGCGGTACTTGCAAAGTTGAAGCTGCCGAGAGAGCCACCGATGATATACTGTAAATTAATTATGAACTAATCTGTTTACGTAGACATTTTGAATAGATTTGGGTTACACCTTTATTGAAAAACATTGTCACATTATCTACCTATTGTGTGCTTATTATGACTTAATGTATCGTAACTGTGTAACCTACGACTAAAACATTTTAAAAAAATAGAAGGAGTATTTACCAAAATGATAACTTTAATTTTTGATCAAGTCAACCTTGGATCTGTGTGCATTAGTTTCTGGTCAACCGAACCGGGGTTGTTAATTTGGATCTCTAACCCAATTTCTATTTTCTTGATATATTTGGTATATATTGATAAGCATGGGCGTGGGGAGAATTTAATTTGGGGGGGGGGGGTTCAAAATTATAAGTTTATAACATGATATTAAGATTTACTAGGTGACCTGGTGGTCTAGGGGGTAAGGTGTCAGACTTCTGTGCTGGCGGCCGGGGATCAATCCTCGGTCCCGGCACAGATTTATCTGATTACCAAACCCTTCCTTCACCTCTGACAAGACATCTTGTGAATGTGGGGAATGCCAGGCCTCCACCGTGGTTCGGATTCCACGTTAAACTGTAGGTCCTCCATTTCATCTCACAATCACNTAATAATAATAATAATAATAATAATAATAATAATAATAATAAGATTTACTACTAAACCCTAAGAAGTAAAAATATTGTTATTCTAGAAAATAGTGGTTAAGCTCTATCTGTTTAGGGGTAAGGCGGTGAATAACAAACCATCCTCTCTCCCATTTAATGTTAGATAGTTGGATGCTTCTAGAAATTATTTATAATATCATCATTAAGATAATTTTTGAAAAATTTACTCTTTCAAGAGCTATTTAAACATATATATATATATATTTCTAAATAGCTCTTGAAAGAGTATATAAACAGAGAGAGAGAAAGATATTTCAAACTCTCTCTCTCTCTATATATATATATATACACACACACACACCCAAATATCTATTTGAAATTTGGATACTCCTAGAGGTTATTTTAGGAAGTTCTCACCAGAATTTTCTTTCTATAGACTAAAATCCCTAGAATCTATTTGAAAAGGACGTCATCAGATTTTTTTGAACACATTTTGGAATGTCTTAGAAGCTATTTAGAGTGTTCTTCACATGATTACTTTTTTTATATATAAAAAATTAGATGTCTATATAAGGTATTTGATGTGAACTTCCAAAGAGGAATTTTTTAAATTGGACACCCTTAGAACCTATTGAAAGTGATCTTGCCCCAACACATTTTTTTGAAAATAGAATGCTTTCAGAAACAAAATGAAGTGGTCCTCTTTTGTTTTGAAAAAAATATCATATGCATATAAGAGCTTTTGTGAGAAGTATTAAAAAAAAATCTAAAATCAAATGCCTATTAAAGCCACTTAGAATAAAATTTGCCTGGACATTTTTTGGAAACTAAGTGCCTCTAGAAGCAAACTTTTGAAAAGTGGGTGCCTCCATTAGTTATTTGAAGTTATGATAGACGGATATCTTTAAGCTTCATATTAAAAAACTTGTAAAATTTCATAGGGGGTGGAGGGGGATATTGAACCCCATGAACCCCCTTTCTTAACCCCATGATTATAATTGAAGCTATTCGAGTTGATTGGCTGACAACTTTCACAGTTTTGTTTCAAAATTTATTTTTAATAAAATTAGCGAAAAAATATTTGAGCTACTATATAACGAAGCTTGAGCCCGAATGAGATATTAATATTTTTTTTTACATTTCACGATGAGTTTTGTGTCAAATGAATATATTACGAGCAAACATACACTTTGACTTAGGTTATTTTACTCCGGAGTATGAGGATTATATTATTATTATTATTATTATTATTATTATTATTATTATTAGCACCGCGTCTTACTACCCGTTCGGGTTATACGTACTTAGCTAATGTGTAATGGTAGGGTCATTGTGAGATGAAATGGAGGACCTACAGTTTAACGTGGGATCCGAACCACGGTGGAGGCCAAAGATGTCTTGTCAGAGGTGAAGGAAGGGTTTGGTAATCAGATAAATCTGTGCCGGGACCGAGGATTGAATCCCGGACCCCCCAGGACAGAAGTCTGAAACCTTACCCTTAGACCACCAGGTCACCAGGATTATAATAGGATTTTGGTAGGAAGGAGTTTTTTTTTGGAAAATACAAAAAATATTTTTTTGAGATCAACATTAACATTTTACTAAAGTCGAGTTTTTTTTGCGAGTGACTTGAAATTGAGTGTTATTGACCAAGTGGTTCTGACCAATAAGCATACAGTAAAAACCCTTGTTACTAGAAATAGTCCCTTCCCTCTTGAGGACTTCCTTCACTTCATTTCTACACCTCTTCCTCGTCTTTAAAATATAGTCCCGGTGTCTGTCTCGAAATACCACTTACAGTCTTAAGGGGACGGCCAGACTGGAGCGTGCGCTCGAGCCGGAACAGTCTAGTTTACAGGCGCTAGGCAATATTATTGTATGTTGGTTCATTGAGTGCTAGGAAAACTTCTCAATTTTGAAATGCAGTTTGGGCCGAACCCTTACACGATTGTTCAGGTTTTTAACTTTTTTGTTTTGCCATCTTTTACTCCGCAGTGGGTGATGTAGGAAGCCCTATTAACATTATTTTTGTCAGTTTGGTATGCAAAAGAAAAAGGGAAAGTCCCGTATATTCTATAAGTTTAGTTATAACATTATCTTTCAATTTGTACGTCGTTCGATCATTGTGTGAGAGTGTAAGTGTAATTTAAGAGAATTGTTTGTTTCGCGGTTCCAAAATTTATTTATATATTACATTTAATTTACAGTGTTAACAAGACGTAATTAACAAGCCGAAAATACATTGCAAGTTTCCACACAAAATATAGTGATGAATTTCATTTTATAACTAAATAGTACTATGCACTGCACCGCACCGTTTTTATCTTAAAATATACATTTACTAAGAACTCGTAAGATTTGTGAAACGAAATAATAGTTCTATACATTGTTGTAGAAACACTCCACCAAAGATAATAAATTAAAAAATATGCATTGTTACTTACTCTATGACAACTACGAACACTGTTACAGGAAAATTGAGAAAAGAGAAACATCTTTGTCCTCCAAAGAGCATAAGAATCAAATTCATTTTCAAAGACCTGAATTAAAAAGTAACGATACATATATATATATATATATGTATCGTACTTTTATATATATTAATGAAACAAATAGCCGAAGCTATCATTTATACATTTTAGGGAGGATAACACCATTTAGATATCATATTCTGATAATTGAAAAATGACCCCTGGACACGGGAATCGAACCCGGGACCTTTGGGCTCAGTACGCCAATGCTCTTACCACTAAGCTATCCAGGATTCGTCCCATACTCGTGGTCATTCTTCACTCTTCACTCAGAGTTTAAGGTAGAGTCTATGATGGACGTGCGGAAGTCATCAGCTTATAAATATGTGATTATATCCAATTTTCAGAATATGATATCTAAATAGTGTTATCCTCACTAAAATGCCTAAATGATAGCCTCGGATATTTGATTCATTAATATATGCAATCCCGTACAATTATAATATAATTGTTAATTGGCTGCATTACATATGCCAACTACCGAGTCGCGGGTGGCTGCGTTGTCTGATGGCTGTGATCTTATATAATCACATGTTTATAAGCTGATGACTTCCGCACGTCCATCATAGACTCTGCCTTAAAACTATGAGTGAAGAATGACCATGGGTACGGGAGGAATCCGGGATATCTCAGTGGTAAGAGCATTGACGTACAATGCCGAAGGTCCCGGTTTCGATTCCCGTGTCCAGGTGTCATTTTTCAATTTTCAGAATATTATATATATATTTGCTTATAGCTCAGAAATTTTATTTATTTTACATAAATATATTCAAACAAAAGATTTTTATCTTTAACAGTATTACAATTTTTCAATGATAAGTTATTTTGTATCTCAAATAGTTGCGAAGAAATGATCAAAATTTGAAAATTCACCTTATGTAAAGTAACCTCAAAGTCATTTTCATGAGAAAATAAGAATTGCCATCTTGTTTATAATATTAAACAATGACTAGATATAAAATTAAAATCAAATTATTTAGAACAAATTTTGAGAAAATAGTTTTTTTTGTCTCTCATTACCCTTAAGTAAACTACCCTTTAAATTAGGGCTATATATTTAATTTTTTTTTAAATCAAAGTCCTCGGAAGGACCCTATGAAAAACCTAGATACCAAGTTTTAACCCGATCGATAGAATAGTTTCGTTTTTTAGGCAGATATACAGAAAAACAGAATTTCTGGAAAAACTTTTTTTTTTTTGTTTCAGGGAGTCAAAATCTCAATTTAGATTTTTTTTGACGATCACAATACTTTCTATCCGAGGTGCCGGGAGAAAGTAAAAATATAGAACAAATATCGGTCGGGATTGCGGGCTTAGCGACACAATCTTTTGTTTTGGTTTTCCAATAAACGGGGGGAAAAAATCAGGATTTTAATTGTGACCTGAGAGGCTAGGGCGGGGGTTACTGTGGATTCACACGTTTGCCGAAAAACTAGCAAAAAACAAACAAACAGAAACGTAGTCACGTGACTAGCTCTAAGCCATTCACAAGATTTCTGCCTAATCGGCGCGAGCTGTTCTGCTAAAGTTCAACTATTCTCTACTTAATCCGCTCTGCCTGAGATGTTCGGCACAGGAGAACCAATCAAATCTCAGAACCAACCATCTCAAATCAGTGCGCATGCGCTGTAGAGCTAGAAGCGAGCAGACAGCTCCGTTGTCCGTTGTGAGGAGATTTGAAATAACCCGTTAATGTAAGGCTTGTATCGATGTATTGGATTGTGCCAGACATAGCATTATAATTTGTAAACAACCATCGAGATAATGATCTAAAATATGTGTTTATCTACTAGAAAATAAATTATGTTGATAATCAGCTGTTTTAAGTTAGCGTTGCAATGCATCATGGGTCAACATACAACGTGTGTGAATTGTTTCATCACTCAAGCAGATTCTGCTTTCTGTTTTCAGCGAACGTAGGAATCAAGCTTTATGCTAGTCGGTGAGTAATGCGTTAAACCATTCGGCCACCGAAGCGGGTTTACCAGATTAGTTTGAAATGTGTCATATTTTGATAATCAAGATATTTATGCTCCATTAATAGCTTGTCTTCGGCAGCACACAAGGTGCACTTAAGTACGGTAATAACCAAGACGATTTATGACCGTTGACTTCACAAAGTTCATTAAGACATGACGTTGAATGACGTGGCTGTCGATATATTTATCGACTTCAAAAAAAATTACACCCAGTAAGGAAAGGTCTTAATTTATGTTGATTTTTTTTCGTGTCGTCGGGCCACACGAATGGTGTTCGCGGGCCATAGTTTTGCCATCCCTGCCTTAGACCATGCGGCCAGATTTCTAAATAGGGTGTCTAGTATTTCCAGAAGAAGCGAGATTGTTTCAACCAATCAGAAGGAAGTAATCATTAATTTGAATAGAGTATGTTTTATATTCGAATCTTTTAAACTACTCATTACAAAGATTCCGTTAATTTGAATAGTGTTTGTTCTATATTCGAATCTTTTAAACCAATCAATAGGGAGTTTCCATTAATTTGAATACTGATTGTTCTATATTAGAATCTTTTAAACCAATCAGTAAGGAGTTTCCGTTAATTTGAATACTGTATGTTCTAAATTCGAATCTTTTAAACCAATCAGTAGGGAGTTTTCATTAATTTGAATATTGTTTGTTTAGTAGTTGGATCATTTCGGGCAATCAGAAGAAAATTACCGTTGAATATTGTCTTAAACCCACTCCCCTGTTTCTTTAATACACCTTAGATAATGTTTATAAATGCGTTTGATTTTGATTTTGCAATAATCATGTCAATGTTACGTGATATATTTATAGTAGAACTATCATCCATAGAACACTCTTCTTCCTATATTTATAAATGATCATACTTAGGTTAATTTTCGAGTAGGAATAGAAATGTCTTGATCTTAAATTTGTTTGAGTTTGATCTTAACTTTATTCTTCGAAGAATACCCTAACTATCTTATGAATGAACATATTATCTTAAGGTTAAATACATCTACTAGATTTTTCACGTATTCATGGGATCTGTACCTGTAAAGGGACACCGATAAAAACGTATAAAAATAGGTTTGTATTTTCTAAAGGTATTCAAAATGTATATTCATAAGAAAATCAAGGTAGAATTTATCTCCCCCTCCCCTATTTTCCCCACAGAAATTAACACTGGCAGGGAAGGGGGAGTAAAGGAATATTCCCAATCCGTCCTGACAGGTTTTGAAGCATGAACATATGGTAAGAGTCGATAGTTACGTTGTGCAAACATTTTTTCACCTCCTCCAACTACCCGTTCGGGTTGTACGCTTATTTAGTAATTACACTAATGGTTTTAAGAATTAGTAAGGTCACCCTCAGTACACCCGACCGAGATTCGAACCTTGATCTCCCCATCATCAGCAGTCTAGTCTAACACGAGAGTAGAGTGTTAGACCACGCTGCCACCGAAGTGGGTCTGCGCATGTATTGTTTCAAGCCAGTTGAAATTATTGCGAAAGGCAACAATAGGCAATCTTATTATACTGGAACAGCCCAATCAAACGTTTGTTTCAATTCATATCTTATTTACTTTTTGACAGTAAAAAAAAAATTGATTTAAATATTAAAACATGAACTGACCCTTAGCTTCATAAGAAACTTGAAATGACAATTATATACTGCGGCTTAAACTGTTTTAGGATCCGCGTGGTGGGTAGGCTGGGGAGCACGTTTGCCACATAGCGGGAGATTGCGTGGTGGGTAGGCTGGAGAGCACGGTTGCCACATAGCGAGAGTTTGCGTGGTGGGTAGGCTGGAGAGCACAGTTGCAACATAGTGGGGGTTCACACGTTACTACCACGCAAACATACTCAGTCACTGTCAAGAAATCTGGCAACGTGTATCGGTTGCTATGACAACTACCCTTCATGGATTGGTCGAGCATGTGACGAGCCTCCACCTTCCACTCCAACTACACTGACCTCACTCCTAAAGCAGTTTAAAGCATAGTACCAAGTTTCAGGGCCTAATTTAAGACAAGACAGGACCCGTCTCCCAACAAACCCCCACAAAAAAAACTTTAGTTCTCCACTTTATCCTACTCCTTACTCAACGTGGAAAGTGATATAATTCATGAAATGACGTAAAAGACATTATTGACATGTTTGTTGAGCTATAAGCCTTGTACCAATCACAATACATTGTTAGGATAATCAAGTCTCGCAGATTACGCTGGATAGGACATGCAGCACAAAAGGGAGAATCTAGAACCCTGTTCAAAGTTTTGACTGGCAAAGGGATAGGGAGTGTATTGTGTAATTAGGTGTACTAGATGGAGCTAGTAGCTAGCTCTAGATTTGGGTTGGGTGTAATGAGGTGGACTGGGTAGAACTAGCTCAAGATAGGTATAGGGTATATGAGGTGGACTGGATAGAACCATCTCAAGATAGGGATAGGGTGTAATGAGGTGGACTGGGTAGAACCAGCTCAAGATAAGGATAGGGTGAAATGAGGTGGACTGGATAGAACTAGCTCAAGAGAGGGATAAGATGTAATTAGTTGAATTGGGTAGAACTAGCTCAAGAGGGGTAATGAGTTGGAGTGAAGGTGTCTTGTAGGGTCAGTGTGTGGTTTTACAAACTGTTGGGAAATAGTACCTTCTTTCTCAGTGAGGAAAGCAACGGGAAATTACCTCACCCTTCATATCCCTAGTAACCTTCACCTCTTCACTGCTACCTAAGCTTTATCTCTGACGATGAAACTGTTGAGAATACATCCAACTTTTAGGTTGAATACTATACACACGTATGTTTTTTTATGATTACGGTTTTGAAAACTACCGGACCCTTTTTTAATGGATGTTATATAAACGCCATCAAGATATCTTTATATAACTTTCAACGTCCTTTTGATATTGTATGGATATTTAAAAAAAATGTACACGGTATATTGGAGCCGTACATAAATTTGGACAAAATAAAGTATATGATTGTCTGTCGAAATCCCGTATTCTAAAGGAATTGATCAACAAAATGGGGTTTTAAGAAGTTGAAATATTTTAATACTTGAGAACTGTGTCAACAAATAAGAATGAAACTCAAGATAGGTGGCTAAAAACAGAAATCATGCAGACAATCCCTGCTATTATTAAGTTTGTTAACTGTTGTAGTCTCGTCTTCTGTCTCGAAATATTAAACTGAAAGTATACAAGTATATAATCTTAGCCTATTGGTATTTTAAAAATGTAAAGCGTTGTCCCTCATCATGAGTATGGTTTATATGCATCCTCAAACATATTCAAGATTCATCATCATCTCTCAGTTAGGTTTGCCCAGTGGCAGCTCGTAGCTAAAATTAGTGGGGGTGATGTGCTGCTCGAGAAAATTTTTAGCCTTTGTTTTAAAATTGTGTAAAAGGAAACAAACATGTATAAAAAGAAAATTTATTCTCAAACTTGATAAAATCTTAACAAAAATACCAAACTTTTTTACTTACTTTAATTTAAATTGTTACAGTTCAAGCTTGACCTATTCATTTAAAAATGAAATCCATTCTTATTGTTTTAATTTGAGCAAAAAGTTCAATAATTTTCTCATTGATCTCTTGGATGACAACTGAGAAAATCTTTCTCCATTGAAAGTACTGCAAGCGCATTTAGTCTTTCTGTTAAATAAAAGAACCGGAAAAAAATGAATCAAATAGAATATCTGGAAGCAGAATAATGATATAACTCTACACTCTTCTAAACTTTATCACATTCAAGAATATGGTACACGGTTTTTAAGCACAACATACGCTGAGTAAAAAAAAACAACACTTCCTTCCACCATCACGCTGGAGCCGGCACTGCGAGAGTAACAGTGCTCTATCTACCTGGTAGTACCGCCTTACACCCCACTCCTCTCATATGTGCGCATGCGCACAACAGCCAAACGCCACTTCGCTGGCACTGTGAAGCGCACAGTTCCAGACAAAGATTTTTGTATATTTTTCATAAACTGGGGGGATGTCTACTGAAGTACTGACATTAAGTTTAAGAAATATATATTGTGCAACAAAAATAAAGATAGAATTAAAGAAAAAAGGACTCATTATATTAAATTTTATCGATAATATCACGTGGAAATAGGGGGTGCTGCAGTTCCGCAGTGTCTATACACGAGCCACCACTGGGTTTGTACCTGTCAGCGAGACCAGCATCCTCCTCCAGTTCAGTCTATCAATCATTGTTCCCACCCCTCTCTCAACTGTTGATTGTTTGACATCCCTTCTCTCCTCCATACCATCATTCCATCTCTTCTTCGGTCTTTCTCTCGGTCTCTTCCTTCTAGGCTACCCATCTCTACGACTGTACAGCCACTCTTTCTCTCTCCATCCTCTCAACATGTTATAACCATCTCACCTGGGCAGTCTCTATATCTTCAATACTGATATCACTTCTACTTTCTGTCGGACATTTTCATTTCCAACTCTTATCTCTCCTCGTCTTCCCCCACCAAGACTCGTAGAGGTCTCATCTCATAAGTATCAACTATTTTGGTTTAGCTTCATTAAATGCCTTAAAAAGATGGGTTTTTTTCGAATTTAATATTAGTTGAAATTTTCAAACGGGGGGTGAGGGTTTCCATATCCACGGCCTATACGTCTGTAACTAAAGGCAAATTCCCACGGTTCACTTTGGTTGAACAATGCGGCTTATTGAACTAAATTGAAATAATTAAATTGAAATATAATATATGTTTACACATTTCAATGAAATTGAACAGACTGGTTCACTTCAAGGCGTCAACGGTTGTGTACTGGACTGTGGGCATAGTCGCCCATAGATGGGCGATAAGGGGGGGGGGGCGCTTTAGCCCTCTTTATCAATCTGAAATATTTACTTTATTTTTATGAAAAAATAAAATTATGTATCTGGGATTTGACTGCGATTGATTATCAACAGCTTTGAAACAACAATATCGGAGTTACCAGAGTTAAAAATAATAAAAATATAGATTTTTTTTTCCCCCCATTCCCTCTTCAACAACTTTCTATTCATTTTGTTCTGTTTAATAAATTTCTGAAATTTATAATGTTTCTTTTCAATAGGTTCAGCTACAACTATATTTTATTTTTTGTCACGAAAATTGTTTCTTTAAACTCGTGATAATTAATTAGCTTAGAACTATGTTTAGATGCTCTAAAATTCCCTCCCGCATGGTAAAATTCCTAAAAATTTTCTCACGAAGATTGGGGGAGGGGGGGATCCCACACCCCAGGCAGATGAAGACACCAATCCACCCCCCATTTAGAAAACCCACATGGATACGTTCAGCCTTGTGTGATGTTTTAAAATAACAAAGAGTCACCAGAGGGCTCAACAATGGAATTCCAAAGCACATTATTGAACAAACACAACAAAGGACAAGAATAATATAAATAATACATTAGTTATTATAATATTACTATTACTTTTAAAAACAATTCGATTGCACAAAACATCAAGCTTTGTTTACAAACAATACATAAAACCTTTCATTGTTCAAGATAGGTGTTCAATTTGGATCCATTAACTTGAATTTACAATCGCATTGAACTAAAGTAGAAACTCTTGTCAACTTATTTCAGTGATATATTTGGTTGAGAACTTTGAATCTTTTGAACTTTTAATTTGATTAAATCAACTGCATTTTTCGACCAAAGTGAACAGTGTAGATTTGCCTTTTAACATATATTTGCCGTTCAATAATATGATAAGAAATTGTAAAAAATACAACTTTGAACCAAAACGGTTATAATTAAAAGTAACACTGAAAGATAAATTAAACTTATTTGATTTTGAAGTATATACATTTTTAATCTATTAGTAATGTACCAACAATTAAATGTTGGAACACCCTGATTTGATATTTTATGAACAGTTAGGTGTATTCTTGAAATCATTCCAAAGAAAGGTACATATATATATATAATTAGGGATGTGAGAGTAGGCCTTTTTTCATATAAGAGTCGAGTTTGAACATAAATATAGAGGTTTTTTTTAATTTCGAGTAATATAGAACAAATTTTGCACAAGGAAATATTTAAAGTTTAATTCCTGTAATAGATCCATGAATCAACCATAAGCAAATAAAAAAAAAGATTTTTAGTATTACTTTTTTTTGCGAAGAAATGTATTATCACAAAAATTCGAAATTTTAAATAAATTTAATATAATAGGTACGTCTTGTAGAAAAAAAAATTGTTTAGTTTGACAAAAATAAATATTGAGGGACTATATTTGCTATGAAGTAATATCTTAAAATGGAATAAAATTAATAAGACTAAGAATTTTCGAGGGAAAAAATTGAAAATTACGAATAGGTACTAAATTTTTTTCGAGTTTTTGAAAAATAAAATCTTTGGGTCAAGTTCAAGCAACTACTAAAAACTCGACTCTGAATCGAATTTTCTAGAATTCGCGCACCCCTAAATATATAATACGTTCGCGGTAGTTTTGGGCCGTTTTCTGACAGTTGAAAAGCTACTATGTACGACCCAATTTTCATAGGAATAGCCTTATACGACAACTGGGAAATCTTATATATATATATATAGAAAACCAGTTTGTATTTTTTTTAAAGAACCGTTCCTATGTAAATTGGAATATAAATAGCAAGCATCGGTGGGCGCACGGTCTAAGGTGTCAATTAAGCCATAGACTGATGGGGAAATCAGAATTTAAATCCTGGCAGGGATGAACTTATGGCAGATTCTTTATTTGCTCCTTACTCATGCAACTGGGGGTGCAATTCTTCTTGTTCTACGTTTATAGTTAATGTAGATATGCAATAATCCCGGTCGGGTAGTAAGACGTGACGCACATACAAAATAAATGATAGGACACACTTTATCTTATAGTCCGTTTTATTATGTGATACAATCTTCAAAAATCAATTATCAGTAAAACCCGATTCGGTGGACGAATGGTCTAAGGTGTTACTTTTGCAATAGACTGGACTGCCAAATAAGTGGCTATCGGGGTTTGATCCCGGTCAGGTGCACTGATGGTAGTGCTCCCTTAGTGATTTCCCCCGAGTCCCTCCACGAAAATGTGGGTGCACTTCCCTCAAAATTCAACCTTCCTAATCCTGAACCCATTATTGCAATTAGTAGATAGTCGTATAACCCTAATGGATAGTGAGACGCGGTGCTATTTTTTTTTTAATTTATGATATCACTAAACTATCCTTTAGTAAGTTTTTCTCCCAAAAACTTGTCAAAAATGTTTGGCATAAATTTTTAATAACATTTCTAAGGACAGTTTTAAAAAAAACTTTAATAAATACATAAAGGACAGTTTCGAAAAAAAATCATACTGTTTAAAAATCCGTAATTATTAAACTACCATTAATTTGAAGGTTAAAATTAAATTTTTTGAAAAAAAAAAACACAGAAGTATGATCATATAACATTTGAATAATAGGTTTGAACGAAATCTATCAAACCATTTCGGCCATAGCCTCAGGTAAAGCCGAACAAAATTGTAAGGAACCCTTTTTGAGTTAGGGGCAAGGGCTTAGAAAGCTAATTTTTTACAGGGGGAAGGTTCCACTATAAAATTGTACTACACCTTTAGGCAATAAAAGCTACCCTTCGTACAGATGGACACCCCTCTACGCCCTTGGTTCAAGGTCACATAAAACAACAACTTGAGGTAACTTTCGTAATTTACAATACTTTATCTATACGAGAAAGTAAAACCATCGAGGGGGGTGGGGGGGCAGAACCGGCCCAAGATTACCGTGTGGAAAGAACGCCCTGTACACACGATCAAATAAATCTTGTGTGTTTGGAGAAGGTATTCAAAAGTCTTTGTCCCATCCGGATAACTCATCGGGGGGTATCTCTTTCTCTCTTTCATATTTATCGAAATTGCTCGTGTCAGTGTTGCTCTTAACCTGAAAAAACAAACAAACAAAAATAATAGCGTTAATTAATAGTAGACTATATAGTAGAACCTTTTTAATTTGATGTTCAAGGGATATCTAAAATAATAGCGTTAATTAATAGTAGAATATACAGTAGAACCTTTTTAATTTGATGTTCAAGGGATATCTAAAATAATTCGAAGTGTAAAAAATTAGAGTTAACAATTTTAATTAGTGTCTAAGACAGCTGGGGAATACCAGGGAATACGTGGTTCGGATCCCACGTTAAACTGTAGGTCATCCATTTCATCTCAAAATCACCCTACCATTACACATTAGCGTAAGTGCGTATAACCCGAACGGGTAGTAAGACGCGGTGCTAAATACTAATAATAATCTAAGACAGCTGGTACACAATAAATCAATCTCCTCCAAATATTCTACATATAATCCCACATATGTTATATTGGCTATATAAAACACACATACACAATATATATACGTGTATAAATAAAATAAAATAAATTAAAATACAAAATATAAAAATTTGTAAAATTAACATGAGAATTTTGCAGACTTAAATCAGTTTTTGTAATAAAATGATATTACGTTGAAAAATAAATGGTACGGAACTCCGCACGGACTTTCTCGCTCTATTGTTTTAAAATAGAGATATTTACTCAAAATCCATAATATGTTACACACTAGCAAACCCTAGAACAAATTGTGCTATACATACGTAAAACTTTTTTTTTTTACTCACGGGTTTAAATTTTATACTTTTATTTTTAATGAGTTGACGTCTTCATTTGTATATTTGGAACTATAAAAAATATCGATATTGGGTCCCCAAGGGCCAACACTTCGTATTAAAAGGTTGACTTCCCGTTAAAATTTTCAACATTTTTATTTGGAGATGCACATCTCATGGTTATAGTATTGCTATTTTTTTTTAAATTATAAATTATTACTAATAAGATTGGTAATTATTGGACTAATGAATCTAAAATTAAAGATATATATTATTGCTGTACCAAGGGTGGATCCAGGAGGGGGGAGTGGGGTGCACGCGCCCCATTTCAAGAAATTAAATCAATGTTAAAGTCACTAATAATTTTATTGTCACGTAATACTATCTCACTAACAAGATTTAATATTTTAAACCTGTTTTTGCTAATATTATTAGATGATTAATATATGCAAATTATTAAAAATACTTAAGACAATCACATTAAGTATTAAAAAGGTGAAAATAGGTGAAACTACCCTAATTTAAGTTGCACCCCTCTCATCTTGTTGCACAAACATTGTTTAGGTTTAAATTTATTTGATCATTTCTATTATTAATATTTCAATGAATAATAATAAATAAAACCCATTAAAATAATGTATTTAAAAAAATTATTAAAACAAAATATTTGAACAATACCACACACATAACGTATTAATAAGGCATAGTTGTAAAATATGGATTTAGAATGATAAATAACTAGCTATTCTATAGCGTGGAGTTAAAGTTAAATTGTTCGAAATCTGAATAATTCCATATATTTTATCTAATTGATTGAATAGCTAAAAAAAACTATTTATATAATAATTAATTCGAGTTATACCCTTCATTAGAGAATTATTCTCAAGTTTAACACTACACTGAAAAATTACTTAAAGATTGACTCTCAAATTTTGAAGTATTTTTATGTCAAAATTTCTTGAGGTGCGCCCCCCCCCCTTTAACCCCCCATCCCGATGGAACCACCCGTGTCCCTCCCCCCTAACCCCTCATGAAAATCCTGAATTTGCCCCTGTGCTGTACAAACATTTCCCCTTAGAGGTTAAAGGGAAAACAATATCAACTTCTTGAAAGATTTATTCTTTTCTTTCTCTATGGCATTAAAGAATTATTCTGTTTAAACTTGAGTCGTATCTCTCTACAACTAAAGCTCGCAAAATTGTATTAATATATTTACAAATATCTCTGAAACTATTGGTTTTATAAAAAAAATATTTCAAATAAAAGTGTTTTATTTTTAATAATACTAAAATTTTGCAATGATAAGTTATATATAATATCTCTAATAGTTGCGGAGATACGTAAATTTTTGCTTCGTTATAGAATATATAATCTGCTGTCTGGCAATGAAATTTTTTTGAACGATGAGGGTGTTGTATTATTATAATTACTATTATTACTATTATTAATATTAGCACCGCGTCTTACTACCCATTCGGGTTATACGCACTTACGCTAATGTGTGATGGTAGGGTGATTGTAAGATGAAATGGAGGACCTACAGTTTAACGTGGGATCCGAACCGCGGTGGAGGTCTGGCATTCCCCACATTCACAAGCTGTGATTAATACACGTCTTGTCAGAGGTGAACGAAGGGTTTGGCAATCAGATAAATCTGTGCCTGGACTGAGGATTGAACCCCGGAGCCCCCCAGCACAGAGGGGGGTCATATAATTTTTAAAATGTATTTATTCTCGAGTTTATTTAAATACTTACTGGTTGTACAATTGGAGCGGGTAAACTCCTCTGTTTAAGGGCTTCCCAATCGAAATCGTTAAACCACCTGGAATTAAAAATAAAATACTTTCGTTAGAATTACATCAGACCTTAGTAGAATGTTTTAAAATAACGTCAGGGTGAACGTTTATAATGCCTGACTCCTGAAAACTGGGTTTTGACATGCCCAACTTGTTTTACGAGTTAATGTAATATTTTAAAAACTCTTCATTAGTTTTAGGTGTAGTCGAATAGCTTGATACCTGCTTCGGTGGCCACAAGGTCTAAGGCGTCACACTCTCATGTTAAACTGGCCGGCTGATGACGATGAGAGTTGGTTGAAAAAAAAAACAGGAGTTACGTAAGGAACGTACTAATTTGAGGAGCTTTAAGCCAATCACAAAGTAGTTCAGCCTTATCCGCGTTGTCCGTTCTGCGCGAGTTGAAATAACTTTGTTTTCGTCTTTTTCTGCGTGACACTATCAGATTGCGACCCAAATACAATTCCTAAATGAACAAACTCAAACCCAATCAGTGCGCATGCGCCTAACCCAACCGACTCAACCAATGCGCATGCACCTAACCCAACCGACACAATTAGCGCGCATGCGCCTAACCCAACCGACTCAACCAATGCGCATACGCCTAACCCAACCGACACAATCAGTGCGCATGCGCCTAACCCAAACTACTCAATCAGTGCGCATGCGCCTAACCCAAACTACTCAATCAGTGCGCATATACTAAAATCAATTGTGGGCACGGTTTGAATTGGCTGTTTTAGGTACATGGGCGCGGATTGTGTCAGTTGGTTTGGCGCATGCGCACTGATTAAGTTGGTCGGTGTAAGCGCACGCATGTTGGTTTAGGAATTTTATTGGGTCTCCCAATCTGATAGTGTCGCGCAGACAAAGATGAAAACAAAGTTATTTCAACTCGCGCAGAACGGACAACGCGGATAAAACTGAATTACTTTGATCGGTTTAGCGCTCATTAGATGGGTACGTTTATTAAGTAACTCTTGTGTTTTTCCGACCAACCCTCGTGAATAAAACATATTTTGAGGGTAACGAGGCGTCACCTATAATTCATTCACGACCTAGGTTTACCTGGATGACAGCTCGAAATGTTACTAGAAGTAATCCCTAATATATCACTACGCAAACAGCTGACATCTATCACTTTGGATGACTGTGATGAAAACAGATGGTGTTATATTAATATGATAGTTAGCCACAGTAATTTAGGCCAATATTATTTATATATTTATTTTAGGTCGGACACAAAGTTTATTTATCGTTTTATTCCACTTAAAAAAATATTCACACCACTTTCACAAAAACTTCTAACTAACATAGCCTCAAAATGGCGACTGACGAATCTAAACCATATGATTGAACATTACGGTAAACAAGTTTTTTTACAATGATATAGACATGAAGTTGATGAAAATATTTTATTCAGTTAAATATTTCAAAATACGATAAAATAATCATAAAATCATGTATTGTATGTAAAAAAAATGACAACAATTTTCTCTTTCCCAAGTAAATACGATGCCTGTATTAAAAGGTATTGATGTGTGCACTATATTACACAGAATCAGTAACGTTCCAAAACGAAGAATAAATACTTTTAATTATGTTTAAAATATTGTTTTGAGTTGGACAAAAAGAAATGATTTAAAATAATGAAATGGTATGAGAAAACTTAAGTTTAAGTTATTTTAAATGTAATATATAACAGGTAATTAAAGATCTTTACATTTATAACAAAACAGTGATATTTTACAAGTGTTGGCAACCCAAAACCTAAACATATGATTTTCGAACTGTCATCCAGGTAAAAACCTATCGTGAACGGAATATACTCACTTGTGATTCTTTATGTCGGTGATGCCATTCTTCTGATAGCCGAGCCGTTCTGTCGGCACCACCCGGCATAACTTCCTGATGAGGCCTTTGGCCTCTCTGGTGATCTCTTTCGGGAAACCTTTCACGGACTCGATACCTTTCAGGATCAGGCCGTAGGTCTTCAGGTGGTCTGTACCTCGGAAAGGCGGGCTGAAACGTAGTTTATGAAATATTCAAACAAAATAGTCTCATTCCTTTTTATTTTCTCTCGAAACCTTAGAGAGAGAAGTATTGTAATCGTAAGAAAAAAAATCTAACTCAAGATTGTGATAAATTTTGACTTTTATGACCCCCCGTTGCCCCTTTTGTGAGATCGATCCTCTTCTTGTAGAATCAGATTTGTTACAAAGCTTTTGATTGGTTTAATTTTAACATAGAGATTAAGCTAGCTTATATTATTATTATTATTACTATTATTATTATTAGAACCGCGTCTTACTAACCGTTCGCGTTATAAGCTTAAATACTAATCACGCTAATGGTTTAGGAATCGGGAAGGATTCAAAATAGGCGAACTGAACCCGCATTTGAGTGGAAGTAGAGGGGAACACCATTCAGGGGGGGGGGGGACACCCCCTCCAGTGTGCCCCAGGGAGATTCGAACCATGATCTCTTCAGTCATCGGCAGTCTAACTTTTTAATTTTTATTTAGCACTGCATATTACTACCCGTTCGGGTTATACGCTTAACTAATAATTACTCTAATGAATTAGGAATCGGTAAGGTTGAATTTAGAGGATGTTAACTTGCATTTGCGTGGAGGGAGAGTGGAAAAACCATCCCCAGTTCACCCGACCTAGATTAGAACCTCGATCTCCCCGTCTTCGGCAGTCGAGCTCAACACGAAACTAGCGCGTTAGCTAACTACGTCACCAAGGCTGGTAAGTGAAAGGTAAGACTATCTTGCGGAGTAATTTCATTCGTGCGGGACTATTTTCGGTTACCTCCCGCTAAGCAGCTCGTAGGTGAGAACACCAAGCGCCCAGTAGTCCACGGACCGATCGTGCCCACGGTTGAGGATTATCTCTGGTGCTACGTACTCTGGCGTACCGGCGAAAGTCCAGGTCTTACCGCTAGTGCCTATCCTTTTGGCGAAACCGAAATCAGTCTGAAACAACAACAAACATTGTCGATATTTATAATTTCCTACCTTTGCTCCTCTCTCTCGTATTTGTTTAATTATATCAAATTAAATGTTTCGATTAACAGCGAACTTGTTACATGAGTTTTCACATCCTCCTTCCAACCTAATGCTGGTTAAGGTCTACAGTGTCTTAAAGGCCAGGTGAATTTCTTCTTAGTCCAAACCCAAGGCCAGAGGGAGCTTTAAGAGGGGTTTCAAACCCCCTCAAAAGTTGGCAAATAAATATTATACTCATTATTATATGCAGTTTTATCCTCACACCCTCTCACCTTCACACCCTCACACCCTTATACTCTCATACTCCTACATCCTCCCACCCTTACACTCTCACACTTTAAAACACTTTCACCCTCACATCCTCACACCCTAATATTCTTTACCCTCTCACATTCTCACACCCTTACACCCTTAAATTATTCCACCCTACCACCCTTACACCCTCATACGCTTATATCCTCCCAATCTAACATTCTCACACCCTCTCACCCTCACATCCAAACACCCTTATATTCTCATACGCTTATATCCTCCCAATATAACACTCTCATATCCCCGCATCCTCACACCCTCACACCTTCACACCTTCACACCTTCACACCCTCACACCCTCACATACTCACACCCTCATACCCTCACATCCTCACACTCTCACATCCTCACACCCTCGCATCCTCACATTCTCACACCCTCACACCCTCACATCCTCACACCCTCACATCCTCACATCCTCACATCCTCACACCCTCACATCCTCACACCCTCACACCCTCACATCCTCACACCCTCACACCCTCACATACTCACACCCTCACATCCTCACACCCTCACGTCTCACAACCGTACTAACCATCTTGATGTATCCCGTGGAGTCGATGAGCAAGTTCTCCGGTTTAAGGTCGCGATAGATGAACCCTCTGTCGTGGAGGAACACTAGCGCCTCGACGACGCAGGCGACCATGAACCTCGCGGTGTTGTCCTGGAACTTCTTGTGCTTCTGCAGTACTGTGAACACGTCCCCTCCGAGACAGGCCTCCATCAGGAAGTAGATGTACTTTGTGTCCCTGTACGTCCTGTATAGTCTGGGCGACACAAAACCAAACACAATCAAAACTTATATTTCTTTTGGAATACCCATTTGAAACTGTTAATTTTTTTTTGCTTTCTTGTGGCCCCTAAAAAATATAAATTATTAATATTGTAAAAAAAATAGCTAACTCAATGTTTTAATCCCTTGAACCCCCTTCCCATTCCTTCCTCAAACCTTTTTCCCCCCTAAACCCCCCAAAAACCCCCAAAAAGATTTTTCTTTCAAGGTCCTTTCTCAGTTACTGGGCCTAAAGCCGAAACCATTGTATTGATCAGTCTAAACCTTGGTATCTAAAGTTTTGAAAAGGTTCCCCCAGAGATCTATTTTGGAATTATTAACCTTTACTTTAAAATTAAGGGTAGTCTACTTTAAGACGGAAAAAAAAACTCTTACCAATTTTGGTTGGAAATCGTATAGCAAACAAAATTGCACCTCTTATTTTTCCAGAAAAACAACTTAGAGGATACTTTACTTTGGCGGATATCTCCAAATTTGATAATATCTCCGCCACTCTTTGAGATACCAATTATTTTTGTCATTACAAAAGTTAAAGAACGTTTAGAGATACAAAACTTTTAGTTGAAAGACCATAAAGTCAATATTTTACGAGTTAAAAAGCCAAATTTTTTTTAAAGAGCTTAGGGAAATAGGTAGTTTTTTTTCATCATCGCGTCTTACTAACCGTTCTGGTTATACGCTTAAGTACTAATTACGCTAATGGTTTTATGGATTAGGAAGGTTATATTTAGAGGAAATGTACCCACATTAGCGTGGAGGGAAAGTGAGAAACCACCATCAATACACCCGACCAAAATTCGAACCTCGATCTCCCCGTCATCGTCGGTCTAGTCAAACACGAGAGTAGCACGTTAGACCACGTGGCCACCGAAGCGGGTATACGAGTAAT
The DNA here is from genome assembly GCA_902141385.1 of Timema californicum. Lineage (NCBI taxonomy): Eukaryota > Metazoa > Arthropoda > Insecta > Phasmatodea > Timematidae > Timema > Timema californicum. The sequence goes on from CABFOW010005066.1 coordinate 26,387, forward strand.
AGTTAAAAAATGCACAAGACAAATAATATGTTTCTATTTCAATGTATATTATTTCGTATCTATAAGAGTGGCGTAACTCACTTTGGTGGCCTCATAGTCTAAGGCGCTACCCTCGCAATATATTAGACGACTCAAGACGGGGACATTAGGGTTCGATCACTGTCGGGAATACGTTCCCTCCCCCCCTAATAGGTTTTCTACTCCCCCTACACCCATATGCGGGTACACTTCCTCTGAATTAATCCTTACTAGTCCCTAAAGCATTAATACAATTAGTACATAAGCGTAAAAACCCGAACGGTTAGTAAAACGCGATGTTGAAAAAAAAGAGGGGTAGGATTATTATTAAAATTATAAATTCCCGCTTATATAAAATACCCTCAAAGTAATTTTTTATAGTAGTAAAAAGTGTCTTAGATATGAAATTTAATCAAAATCTTTAGCGCAAACTCCAAGAAAATTGATTTTTTCCCTCTTTTTTTTTAACCTTCATTAAACTACCATTATATTTAGGGAGAGACCTTATGAACACACCAGGTATTAAGTTTGAGCCCAATCAGTAAAATAGTTTCGGTTCTAACCCAAGGTACAGACAGACAGAGAGAAAGAGACGATATCGCAAAAAAACACTTTTTTGGTTTCAGGGGGCCGTGAAACGAAATTTATCAAAATCTCAAGTTGATATTTTTTTTTTACGATCAGAGTACTACTGTCTCCGAGGTGTCAAGAGATTTAATAATAATAATAATAATAATTTAGCACCGCGTCTTACTACCAGTTCGGGTTACTCGCTTTAAGTACTAACTACGCTAATGGATTAGGAATTGGGAAGGTTAAATTAGAGGAAGTGAACCCGCATTTGCGTTGAGGGAGAGTGGAAAACCATTTAGGGGAAAACCACCCCCAGTTCACCCGACCGAGATTCGAGCCTCGATCTCCCCGTCCTCAGCAGTCGAGCTCAACACGAACAAGCGCGTTAGCCAACTACGCCACCGAGGCGGTTGTGTCGAGAGAGAAGTGACGGAAGAACGGGTTTCCTGTCAGCGAGAACGTACCTGGCGATGAACGGACACTCGGCGCACTCCAACATGACCGTCTTCTCGTTGTAGGCGTGGTCCTCCTGCTGCTGTTCGACGACGTAATACTTCTTCAGGCACTTGATGGCGAACGTCAGTTTCTTGTCTCTCTTGTACTGCACCAATTCGACGCGGCCGAAACCTCCGACGCCCAACGTCCCCACCTTCAATAAGTCCTTCAGGCCGATGTCTTGGTATTCTGTTGGATAAGACGAACACGAGAGACGTCGATAAAAAAAAACACACACACACAAAAAAGAACCTGATGCAGACCCAATTTCTCTCCTCCATCGAGAATGGTGATATGTCAGAGAAAAGTTTGAAAGGGTCCTTCACCGCTAATTCTCATATATCAAACAATGACAATATTTGTTAGAGGAAGGCTAGAGCCCTTTTTCATCAAATCTGGTCTCGTAGCTCTGCTAATATGATTAAAAAGATATTATTATTATTATTAGCACCGCGTCTTACTACCCGTTCGGGTTATACGCACTTACGCAAATGTGTAATGGTAGGGTGATTGTGAGATGAAATGGAGGACCTACAGTTTAACGTGGGATCCGAACCACGGTGGAGGCCTGGCATTCCCACACATTCACAAGATGTCTTGTCAGAGGTGAAGGAAGGGTTTGGTAATCAGATAAATCTGTGCCGGGACCGAGGATTGAACCCCGGACCCTCCAGCACAGAAGTCTGACACCTTATTCCTAGACCGCCAGGTCACCTGATGCTAAAAAAAATAAACATCTAATGTTTTCTAAATAAACAAACGTCGGTGCAATTAAATCGCTTACCTTGCTTCGCTTGGTACGAAATGACTGGCGGGTACACTTTGTCCTTCAGCCCTTCAATACCACCCAAATACTTCTCGAATGGTCTGAAATGGTATAAAAAAAACATCTTACACTTGTTTTTCAGAGGGAAATGTGTTTTAAAGAATTTCTAAATATTTCGATACATTTTATTCAAAATGGGTTTCTGGGAAGTTTTTTTTTTAAAAAAGCAACGCGTCTAATAACACGTTCGGGTTATACGCCGTATGTACTAACTAGGGTAATAGAATAAGGATGAGTAAGTTAGTAATTTAAAGGTAGTATACCCACATTTGCATAGAAAGGGAATGGAAAATCATATAAAAAAAACTACCCTCAGTGGATACCTAACCGGGATCGAACCATGATCACCCCATCTTCCTTTGGGAGTAGATTTCATGATAATAATTAAGAATATGTGTATAACCTGAACGGATAGTAAGATGCGGTGATACAAACATTAAAAGGCATTTTTTTTAAACTAGTTTGTAAGGGAGAAAATGTAACTTCTAGAACACGAGATTGATATGATGCAGGATTTTAGAGTGTAAGGTTGAGAGGATATGAAAGCGAGAGGATGTGAGGGTTAGAGGATGTGAGGGTGAGAGGATATGAGGGTGAGAGGATATGAGGGTGAGAGGATATGAGGGTGAGAGGATGTGAGGGTGAGAGGATGTGAGGGTGAGAGGATATGAGGGTGAGAGGATGTGAGGGTGAGAGGATATGAGGATTGAGGGGATGTGAGGGTGAGGGGATGTGAGGGTGAGAGGATGTGAGGGTGAGAGGATGTGAGGGTGAGAGGATGAGAGGGTGAGAGGATGTAAGGTAGTGAGGATGTGAGGATTTGAAAGTGAGAGGATGCGAGGATATGATGAGCATGTAAGGTAGTGAGGATGTGAGGGTGAGAGGATGTAAGGTAGTGAGGATGTGAGGATGAGAGGATGTGAGGGTGAGAGGATGTAAGGTAGTGAGGATGTGAGGGTGAGAGGATGTAAGGTAGTGAGGATGTGAGAGGATTTGAAAGTGAAAGAATGCGAGGATACGAGGATGTAAGTTAGTGAGGATGTGAGGGTGAGATGATGTAAGGTAGTGAGGATGTAAGGGTGTATGTGCGCAGCCAGCACATCACTTACTCCCTCTCCATGACCAGACACTCTACCCCGGGGGAAAGGGCGGTGATGGTGGCTTGACGGAGCACTTGGTGCAGCAACGCCTGTTCCCCGAAGAAGTCCCCTCTGACCAGAGTACCCAGGTCCTCTTCTTCTGTAGAACCTAGAACAACCAACGAGCTGTGTAAACAATTACACTTTCTAAGGCCTATCAAGACACTAGCGGTTAAAACTCTAGCAACCGCGCCTTTGAATGAAACCTTTTTTTTATCAAGTTAGAATATAAGTTTGGTCTAGACCAGCGTTTTGACCGCTACCTCTGGAGGTGTTAAAACCACCTAGCGGTAGAAACGCGAATCAAACTACAACCGGCAGTTGGGCACCAATATCACAACAAGTCTTTCAGCAGGAATAATACATACTCTTCCTCAAGATGGTATCAAGTTTTGCAATATTTCCACCCACTAAACCAAGTAGTTCATCAAATGAAACCACAGACATTCTATAGTACAAAAAATAACTTATCTGGGTACATTCAGTGGTTCATAAACATAATATGAAACTGTTGTTACATTTTTGAACACGTAGATTTGTCCAAGATCGATATCCCGCCAAGAGTGAAGTATCCTCCGATCTCCTCAGAGTATTTTATTTGATATATTTTTTACTCAAGAGAGAGGGGGAAGTTAGGAGCTACACACAAGACAGAAAAGGGGGAACGGGGTAGTGGTGAAAGAGGAGTATGTGACGAGAAGGCAGTAGAAAGCCCGAGAACAGTCATCTAGGCAACGTGGAACCATATGGCGCCATACTTCCCGGCGGCCTTCGTGAACACTCGATATTGGCCCGGTCAGTTCGCTCGCGCGTTCAGTCTTGACCGCATGTTCGCGTTGGCCGGTTGTGTGGCGTGGGAGGTAGTCAGCTTGGGATGTACACAGTGAAATGGAGCACGGTGTGTTTTGGAACGTCTAATTATTTAAATTTGGTAGAATATTATTTAAAGTAATTTAGTACACATGTTTTTAATTGAACGTTGTAGCTATGATAAGACGCTACACGGTCATCAGAGTTTGGTTAGTTAGGCTTAAGTTAGGTTTAATTGTTTCCACACCCTCACACTGACTGTCACCATCACCTCATATCATCAGGACATGGAGAGAGCCTTCATGGAAAGGATGTACGATTAGTACACTCGGTCGTCCCCTGGAAACGGTACATTAGTACTGGGTACTCTTTCCACTACTGGAAAACGTTTGATACAGTCCAGACGCACAATATTATTGTTATTACCATTGGAAAAATCAAATTTGATCATATTCCCTCCGCGACCAAGATACGAAATAGCTCATCTTCGTAAAGTAAATCTCGGTCATTCGGTCCTCTGCTGTTGTTGAAAAATGACACCTGCACACGGGAATTGCACCTGTGGTATTTGTAAAAGTAATTCTCACCTGGTATTCTCTTTGTAATTTTAACGCTGCCACCGCTGATGATGAAGAACTCGTTCCCATTCGTATCTTGTTCTACGATTTTCGTGCCGGGAACGAAGAATTTCTGCAAGGACAAAATTATAAATAAATCGACGTCAGAAGGCAGCGTGTGTGTGTGATAGGTACCCCAGACTTATAAGCTCGCAGCGCTGTTAGGTGACGTCAGAAGGCATCGCGTGTGTGATAGGTACCCCAGACTTATAAGCTCGCAGCGCTGTTAGTTACGTTAGAAAGCAGCACCGCAAGCTGCAACGTGTAATATGGTCTGATCATATGGTTTGGTGAATGGATATGTGGTAACTTTACCTAGCTGTCACCACCTCTTCTACCGTATATAGAGTAGTGTCTCAAATCCGTGTTATTAACGGACACACAGCGTCAGTTTTATTCTCTGACTTGATATAATGCCTAACTCTGTTACACCAGTGGTGTCTCAGTGGGATAGAAATTAATTGGGGCAATGTTTGTCCTTTACGGATATGAAATGGTGTGTATAAGAATAAATTGTGAGCTATTGAGAACAAATAGGAGAATGGATAAAGTTACATAACTGACAACATCATGATTGGTATATGAATCCCCAAACATATGCATGGTAGTCAAGGCGTGTAGGGTGAGATGGGGTGGCACGTATGGGCAATGAGTGGCCGGCACACAACACTTTAGTTGGGAAACCTGATGATACATGACCCTTTGGTAGACCGAGACGTGAATCGAAGGATAATACGGATATATGTATTTGAAGAAGGATTTGTGTCCGGTTAGGGATTGGAGGGCGAGATTAAGTTGTGGCAGCCAAAAACTCATTCAATTGTTTATTTATTTGATTAATTGGTTATTTAGTTAGCTAAATGGGCAGTTAATGGTTTAGGTATTTGGTCAGTTATAGTTTATTATTTAGTGAGCTTGCTATTTAGTTGGTTAATTAGTTATTTACTTGTTTAGTTATCAGGTTGTTTGATTAGTTAGTTTGTTGAGTAATCAGGTAGCTAGGTAGTTGGTTAGCTAGTTCGCTTATAATTGGTTAATTAGCTATTTAGTTGGTTAGTTATTTGGCTATTTATCTGGTTTGTTGGTTGGTTGGTTAGTTAGTAAATTGGTTGTTAGTTGGTTATTGTGTTGATAAATTGGTTTGTTTGTTAGTTGGTTAGTTAGTCGGTTAATTATTTAGTTACTAGGTGGGTTATTGTTAGTTATTTAATTGTTTGATTAATTGGTTGGTTAATTAAAAAGTTGGTTGGCTGGTGGGTTGGTTTGTTAGAAGGTTTGTTTATTAGTTGTTAATTAGTTATTGCGTTGATTAATTGGTTGGTTTGTTGGTTAGTTAGTTAGTTGGTTAATTATCTAATTACTAGGTTGATTAGTGGGTTGGTTCTTGTTAGTTAGTTAATGGGTTGATGAATTGGTTAATTTGTTGGTTGGTTGGTTGGTTGTTTGATGGGTTGGTTAGTTAGAAGGTTTGTTTGTTAGTTGCTAGTTGGTTATTGGATTTATTAATTGGTTAGTTTATTGACTGGTTAATTGGTTAGTTAGGTAGTGGGTAGGTTAGTTAGCTAGTGGGTTGGTGAGTTAGCTGGTTGGTTATTTAGTGATCTGTACTCACAACTCTGAGCAAGTCCGACATCTCGGCCAGGTTCTTGTCGCTCAGGTGCTCCAGTAAGGGTACACTACGGAGGTACTTGATGTTGTCTTGACTCCTCTGGATGCTGGAAATCCTCATGATCTGTTTGAACACCTCCCTCTCCAGCACCCACACCAGGGCCTCGCTCACCACTGGGAAATACATTTACATACGACAATAAATAGTAAGTAATTAGGGTTGTGCCTGGGACATCAAATTTAACTGACGACCTAGTCTAAGAAGTGACAAGAATCGTACGTGCTAACAAATCACAAACAGTAAGAATCAGAAGTGACGATAATCAGCCGCGACAAGAATCAGACACGACAAAGATCATACGTGACAAAAATCGGACACAGTAAGAATCAGAAGTGACGATAATCATCCGCGACAAGAATCATGTGAGACGAGAATCAGACGTGGCAAGAACTAGACTTGGTAAGAATCAGACCACCATTCATCTTCACAGGAATCATAGTGACAAGAATCAGAAGTGAACTAGAACAAGATGTGACAAGAATCAGTAGTGAACCAGAACCAGACATGAAAAGAAGCGGAAGTGAACCGGAACCAGACGTGACAAGAATCGGAAGTGGGAACCAGAAATGACATACCTCGAATGGACGCGTTCCTCTGAGAGTTGTACAAGATGGCGAGCTCCCCAAACACTCTTCCTGGGCCGAACGTCCCGAGGATCTGCCCCCTCTTGTGGACCTCGAACTCCCCCTCGGCGGACACGTACATATGGTCACCTGTCCAATAAAAAAACACGAATATTTACAACAATAGGCACAACAGACACATCCATCACACGTCAAAATGTGTGATGTACTAATTACACTAATGGGCTTAGAAAGGTTAAATTTAGAGGAATTGTATCCGCTTTTGCCTGGAGAAAAAAGGGAAAAACAATTTTATGGAAAACCATCCTTAGTATACCTGATCGAGACTCGAACCTAGATCTCCCCGTCATCGGGCAGTCTAGTCCACTGTGATAGTAGCACCTTAGACCATGCGGCCACCGAAGCGGATATATTCTTATTTTTATTTTCATTCCAAACTAACCCGCACCGGTGATCGAATGGTTTAAAGACGTCACTTCCCAAACACGGGGAGATAAGGGTTTAAAACCTGGCTGACACGCAAATGCGGGTACACTTTACCTGGTTCAACCTTCGTCATCCCTAATACATTATCGCAATTAGTACATATGCGTACAATGGGTAGTGAAAAATGGTGTTCTAGATTTTTTTTTAAATGCTCCTTTTAATATTTTATTAAATTTAAAAATATAATTTATAGTTGACCACATCCTCGTTGTAAATTAGCTTACATTAAAATTAAAAATTGATGAAAATCGGTTGATTAAAACTCCAAGAATCGTTTCAAAAAGAAACAGCTTCACTTTTTAAATAATACTGTAAAAATATTTAGAGATGTGATACTCGAATCCTCGATTACTCGAATCCTATGGTATTAGAGAGATTTAGAAACTCGTAGACATTCTCTAATAATCATCTCGAATACAAAAATTATGAAATCTTGATTTCAAATAACAGTTTTAACTTATTATTATTATTATTATTAGCACCGCGTCTTACTACCCGTTCGGGTTATAAGCACTTACGCTAATGTGCTATGGTAGGGTGATTGTGAGATTAAATGGAGGATCTACAGTTTAACGTGGGATCCGAACCACGGTGGGGGCCTGGCATTCCCCACATTCACAAGATGTCTTGTCAGAGGTGAAGGAAAGGGTTTGGCTATCAGATAAATCTGTGCCGGGACCGAGGATTGAACCCAGGACCTCCAACACAGAAGTCCGACACCTTATCCTTCTAGACCGCCAGATCCCCTTTTAACCAATACTTGAGCGAAATAATATGTAGCACAACTTCCTTCGGAGGGGGATTAAATCCGTCGGTCTCGTGTCGATTGTGGCGTGTTGAAGAATCCTAAGGAGATATGTGAAAATACCTTTACCGGAAAAATTGGTAGGCTCTTTCGCCTCTCGCTCATAGAATTTCTAGTTGTTTTTTATAATAACCAGTCGGTTCATAGAGTTCACGTTAGATACCTCAAATAAATGAGAAATTAAAAGAATCCATTGCAGTTCTTGTGAATTCAAATAGATAAAAAAAACTTGCCTTGTTCGTCTTCAGTGATGATAAATGTGTTCTCGTCTAACTCTTTATGGTACATGGCGCCTACCACCAGGTCTATTTGGTTAGGCTCCAGATTATTGAGGAACTCGTTAGCCATTATAGCACTCTTTATCAAATCCTCGGACCTAGACAGTAAAAAAATATATATAATAATATGGTAACGGTGCGCCACACAAACATGTCCTGTATATTTTTCTTAAAATATACATTAACTAAAAACTCGTAATATTTGTGAAACGAAATAATAGGTCTATACATTACTGTAGAAACATTACACCAAAGATAATAAATGAAATAATATTCATTGTTACTTACTCTATGGTATTAAGAACTAGTAACAATGTTACAGGAAAATTGAGAAAAGAGAAACATCTTTGTCCACCAAAGAGCATAAGAATCAAATTCATTTTCAAAGACCAGCATTAAAAAGTAAATATATTAGCTTATAGCTCAGAAATTATTGATTTCATAAAAATACTCGTCAAGTAAAATATATTTATATTTAATATTAACTTACAACTTTACAATAGTAAGTTCTTTTGTATCTCAAATAGTTGCCGAGAAATTATCAAAATTGGAAAAATTCCCCTTATGTAAAGTACCCTCAAGGTCATTTTCATGAGAAAATGAGAACTACCGTCTTTTTTTATAATGATAAACAGTGTCAAGATTTAAAATTTAATCGAAATCGTTAAAGTAAATTTTGAGAAAAAAAAAGATTTTTTTCTTCTCTTCATGACATTCAGTAAACTACCCTTAAATTTAAGGCAGGAAATCTAATTTTTTAAAAAAACTTCTCGAGTGGACATTTAAAAAATCCTAGATACCAAGTTTAAGCACAATTAGTAAAATAGTTTCGTCTCTAGCCTGAGATACAGACAGATGGCATTGCGAAACCCACTTTTTTGATTTCAGGGGGGGTCATGACACTCAAGATATTTATCAAAATCTCGAGCTATATTTTTTTGACAATTACAATACATCTCTCTCCGAGATGTTGAGACGAAGTAAAAAAAAACAAAAAAAGAACAATCCTGATTCAAGAAATAAGTAAAAGAACTCAGAACTTCTAATGTCACTGTAAACACGGGAAATCCCCGTGACGGACCAATAGGGCGTGAGAGAACTGTCGGGAGGTCGGAGGGGAATTCCCCTTTCCTGCGCTGTTGCATTAGCGTGTTGAGTAACATCGTTTTCATCTTTATTAGACTTTCGTACAAACATAGAGACGGGTGTTTTCTTTCTGAATTAAAAAAAAAAAAGCTGGATCAATGCGCCAATGCGACGAACTATTTGCACCACTGGGTCTTAATTACGACACTGATTGTATACTTGGCAATATAACAGCCCTCCAGAATCTAAGGTGACTGCGTTATCTGATAATATGTATCTGACAATTCCACACGTCCATCACAGACTCTGCCTTAAAATATGTGTGAATCATGACCCTGGGAAAGGGAGGAATACTTGATAACTCAGTGGTAAATTATTATTAGTCTATTATTATTAGCACCGCGTCTTACTACCCATTCGGGCTATACGCACTTACGCTAATGTGTAATGGTAGTGTGATTGTGAGATGAAATGGAGGACCTACAGTTTAACGTGGAATCCGAACCACGGTGGAGACCTGGCATTCCTCACATTCACAAGATGTCTTGTCAGAGGTGAAGGAAGGGTTTGGTAATCAGATAAATCTATGCCGGGACCTAGGATTGAACCCCGGACCCTCAGCACAGAAGTCCGACACCTTACCCCTAGACCACCAGGTCACCTACCTCAGTGGTAAAGCATCGGCACATTAAGTAAAGAAGTCCCGGATTCGATTCCCGTGTCCAGGTGTCATTTTATTTACCTAATTAAAAGCATATTCTTCAAATAGAAGAAATTATACCTAGACACGGGAATAGAACCCATTACCTTTGGCTTAGTAAGCCGGTGCTCTACCCACTTAGCTATCCAGGATTCTTCCCATGTCCAGGGTCATTCTTCACTGATATTTTAAGGCAGAGTCTGTAATGGACATGCGGAAATCGTCAGTTACATATGAGTGATTAATAAAATCCCGAGCTATCAGATAACGCAATGTATATTTAATAAACTAGCTTAACTTAATACGTATTTAAAATTAATAAATAGTAATATATTATTTATTTAATTAAGAACAAAACTGGAATAAAAATCTAGTAAACCTTTGGTCTTTTTGGTAGAAGGGGATATCCACGTCCGAAGCTTTTCTTTTGATGACGTCAACGACCGCAATCCTCGGAGGTTTAGGGCAGGTGGAGAATTTATTGTTGACAAAGACGGAGACATGTCGGCCATTGACGACTTTTTCGAAAGCACTCCCGTTGTTGCTTTGATTGTCATCATGTCTGTTGTCAGGGTCGATTTTCTGAACAAAAACAGCAACAACAAAAACAATGAGATATTAAAAAATTATCTAACCCCATGTTTTTTTAAAAAAAATAATCAAATATGTAATTGGTTGGTCACACGGTCTGGGACGTCAAGCCCTCAATATATTGAATTGCCAATGACGAGGAGGTCCAGTTTCAAATACCCCCACTAGAGGAACGAGGGGTTTACCACGTGATATCAACCCCCCCAACCCTTCTTTCCAACATGTCTTACTACCCGTTCGATTTATACGCTTATGTACTAATTACGCTAATGATTTTAGGGATTAAGGATCTTTTATTTATTAGGGAGTGTACCCGCATTTGCGTGGAAGGAGAGAGGAAAACCATTTTGGGGAAAAAAACACCCGACTGAGATCTGAGATTCGAACCTTTACCCCCCACCCTTCACCCCCGACATCTGCATTCTGTTCTACTGTGAGAGTGAGAGTTAAATCACGTGGCCACCGAAGTGGGTTTTAGACATTGTTATCACACTAAAAGAAGTAGATATAATTAAAAGAAATGTGCCAACATTAGCATCTAAATAATAGATGTAATACTTCTGTACTGGGGGGTCCGGGGTTCAATTCACGGTCCCAGCACAGATTTATCTGATTACCAAACCCTTCATTCACCTCTGACAAGACAGCTTGTGAATGTGAGGAATGCCAGGCCTCCACCGTGGTTCGGATCCCACGTTAAACTATAGGTCCTCCATTTCATCTCACAATCACCCTACCATTACACATTAGCGTAAGTGCGTATAACCCGAACGGGTAGTAAGACGCGGTGTTGATAATAATAATAATAATAACTCACTACTTCTGGTATATTACGAATGTTGCCTATCTGTGATGTCATAGCATATCAAGTTGAGATTTCCCATGTTAATATATTCACGTTTAACTCAACGCGTTTTAAAGATATAACGTTGAAACAAGAATAATAAATTCTAAAAATATCCATACAGTGCCACACAATTATTATTGTATCTTGAAATATTTTTTTTAAGTGTGTAAGCTCGTCAGAGGAAGAGGGAAAGGGTTATCAGCACATAGATAAGAGACCTCTCGGGGTGAACTTATTTTCTTCCCTCTCTTTATATTTCGTACATCTGTGTCTAAGTGTGATAGTGCTTAGACTGCTTAGGTGCGTCAAATTAAGATGCAGCCCGCTTCGTGAAATGGCTTCAAAATTTCCAAGTAGGCAACGTCGTTAAAGTAAATTCTTCAGTGGTCTGTTTTGTTTTTCTTACTTGATATTATTATTATTATTATTATTATTATTATTATTATTATTATTATTAGCACCGCGTCTTACTACCAGTTCGGGTTATACGTACTCACGCTAATGTGTAACGGTAGGGTGATTGTGAGATGAAATGGAGGACCTACAGTTTAACGTGGAATCCGAACCACGGTGGGAAGCCTGGCATTCCCCACATCCACAAGATGTCTTGTCAGAGGTGAAGGAAGGGTTGGGTAATTAGATAAATCTGTGCCGTGACCGAGGATTGAACCTCGGCCGCCAGCACAGAAGTCTGACACCTTACCCCTAGACCACCAGGTCACCATTTTACTTGATAATGACCGGTGAGGAATAGGTGAGTCACAGAAATTCCATCATTTGGGCGATGTTTTATCAACACATTTTCTAAATAACGGTCCATCAAATTAATTTATTCCATTCCGTTCAAGGTAACAAAAAAAATTAAGTGGCTGATACATTTTAAACGAGAAAAGATCAATTTCAAAACTTTTTTCTTTAACCAAAATAAATCAAATGTTTCTCCAGTAGAAAAATCGAGTATAATTTTCTTTAAATGGTGATACCAATATTTTAAAATAGATTTTAATACAAAAGGGTTATTGAACACAATACTGTTCTTCCTTTTCCTTTCTATAGCCTACTAAAATAAATCTATGTAAATCAATTTGATTAAACATTATTTCCAACCATTTTTTAATTTAAAAATTGTATTCTGGTGGAATATTTGAAACAATTAAATAAAATGAATGTATATTTAATTTATTTATACTTTTATTATACATTTG